>JAGGCT020004127.1:0-27573 GCA_017654935.2 Phymorhynchus buccinoides
GAGGCAATAGAAACGGTAGGTACAGTATCCATCATCCTGACAATGACCACTGTAGAGGCAATAGAAACGGTAGGTACAGTATCCATCATTCCTGACAATGACCACTGTAGAGGCAATAGAAACGGTAGGTACAGTATCCATCATTCTGACAATGACCACTGTAGAGGCAATAGAAACGGTAGGTACAGTATCCATCATCCTGACAATGACCACTGTAGAGGCAATAGAAACGGTAGGTACAGTATCCATCATTCTGACAATGACCACTGTAGAGGCAATAGAAACGGTAGGTACAGTATCCATCATCCTGACAATGACCACTGGTAGAGGCAATAGAAACGGTAGGTTACAGTATCCATCATCCTGACAATGACCACTGTAGAGGCAATAGAAACGGTAGGTACAGTATCCATCATCCTGACAATGACCACGGTAGAGGCAATAGAAATGGTAGGTACAGTATCCATCATCCTGACAATGACCACTGTAGAGGCAATAGAACGGTAGTTACAGTATCCATCACCCTTACAATGACCACCGTAGAGGCCATTGAAAAACTGTAGTTAAACAGTATGCCATCCATCCTGCAATGACCACCGTAGAGGCAAATAGAAACGTAGGTCCAGTATCCCTCATTCTGACAATGACCACTGTAGAGGCAATTGAAACGGTAGGTACAGTATCCATCATTCTGACAATGACCACAGTAGAGGCAATAGAAATGGTAGGTACAGTATCCATCATCATGACAATGACCACCGTAGAGGCAATATAAATGGTAGGTACAGTATCCATCATCATGACAATGACCACTGTAGAGGCAATAGAAACGGTAGGTACAGTATCCATCATCCTGACAATGACCACTGTAGAGGCAATCAAGAAACGGTAGGTACAGTATCCATCATGACCCCTGACAATGACCACTGTAGAGGCAATTGAAACGGTAGGTACAGTATCCATCATTCTGACAATGACCACTGTAGAGGCAATAGAAACGGTAGGTACAGTATCCATCATCCTGACAATGACCACTGTAGAGGCAATAGAAACGGTAGGTACAGTATCCATCATCCTGACAATGACCACTGTAGAGGCAATAGAAACGGTAGGTACAGTATCCATCATCCTGACAATGACCACCGTAGAGGCAATAGAAACGGTAGGTACAGTATCCATCATCCTGACAATGACCACTGTAGAGGCAATAGAAACGGTAGGTACAGTATCCATCATCCTGACAATGACCACTGTAGAGGCAATAGAAACGGTAGGTACAGTATCCATCATCCTGACAATGACCACTGTAGAGGCAATAGAAACGGTAGGTACAGTATCCATCATCCTGACAATGACCACTGTAGAGGCAATAGAAACGGTAGGTACAGTATCCATCATCCTGACAATGACCACCGTAGAGGCAATATAAATGGTAGGTACAGTATCCATCATCATGACAATGACCACTGTAGAGGCAATAGAAACGGTAGGTACAGTATCCATCATTCTGACAATGACCACTGTAGAGGCAATAGAAACGGTAGGTACAGTATCCATCATCCTGACAATGACCACTGTAGAGGCAATTGAAACGGTAGGTACAGTATCCATCATTCTGACAATGACCACCGTAGAGGCAATAGAAACGGTAGGTACAGTATCCATCATTCTGACAATGACCACCGTAGGCAATAGAAAGTATACCATCATCCTGACAATGACCACTGTAGAGGCAATAGAAACGGTAGGTACAGTATCCATCATCCTGACAATGACCACTGTAGAGGCAATAGAAATGGTAGGTACAGTATCCATCATCATGACAATGACCACTGTAGAGGCAATAGAAACGGTAGGTACAGTATCCATCATCCTGACAATGACCACTGTAGAGGCAATAGAAACGGTAGGTACAGTATCCATCATCCTGACAATGACCACTGTAGAGGCAATAGAAACGGTAGGTACAGTATCCATCATCCTGACAATGACCACAGTAGAGGCAATAGAAACGGTAGGTACAGTATCCATCATCCTGACAATGACCACTGTAGAGGCAATAGAAACGGTAGGTACAGTATCCATCATCCTGACAATGACCACTGTAGAGGCAATAGAAACGGTAGGTACAGTATCCATCATACTGACAATGACCACCGTAGAGGCAATAGAAACGGTAGGTACAGTATCCATCATCCACCGTGACAATGACCACCACTGTAGAGGCAATAGAAACGGTAGGTAATACAGTATCCATCATCCATCATTCTGACAATGACCACTGTAGAGGCAATAGAAACGGTAGGTACAGTATCCATCATACTGACAATGACCACTGTAGAGGCAATAGAAACGGTAGGTACAGTATCCATCATCCTGACATTGACCACTGTAGAGGCAATAGAAACGGTAGGTACAGTATCCATCATCCTGACAATGACCACTGTAGAGGCAATAGAAACGGTAGGTACAGTATCCATCATTCTGACAATGACCACTGTAGAGGCAATAGAAACGGTAGGTACAGTATCCATCATTCTGACAATGACCACTGTAGAGGCAATAGAAACGGTAGGTACAGTATCCATCATCCTGACAATGACCACTGTAGAGGCAATAGAAACGGTAGGTACAGTATCCATCATCCTGACAATGACCACTGTAGAGGCAATAGAAACGGTAGGTACAGTATCCATCATCCTGACAATGACCACCGTAGAGGCAATAGAAACGGTAGGTACAGTATCCATCATCCTGACAATGACCACTGTAGAGGCAATAGAAATGGTAGGTACAGTATCCATCATCCTGACAATGACCACTGTAGAGGCAATAGAAACGGTAGGTACAGTATCCATCATCCTGACAATGACCACCGTAGAGGCAATAGAAATGGTAGTTACAGTATCCATCATCCTGACAATGACCACTGTAGAGGCAATAGAAACGGTAGGTACAGTATCCATCATACTGACAATGACCACTGTAGAGGCAATATAAACGGTAGGTACAGTATCCATCATCATGACAATGACCACCGTAGAGGCAATAGAAACGGTAGGTACAGTATCCATCATCCTGACAATGACCACTGTAGAGGCAATAGAAACGGTAGGTACAGTATCCATCATCCTGACAATGACCACAATAGAAAACGGTAGAGGCAATAGAAACGGTAGGTACAGTATCCATCATCCTGACAATGACCACTGTAGAGGCAATAGAAACGGTAGGTACAGTATCCATCATCCTGACAATGACAGTGACCACTGTAGAGGCAATAGAAACGGTAGGTACAGTATCCATCATCCTGACAATGACCACTGTAGAGGCAATAGAAACGGTAGGTACAGTATCCATCATTCTGACAATGACCACTGTAGAGGCAATAGAAACGGTAGGTACAGTATCCATCATCCTGACAATGACCACTGTAGAGGCAATACGAAATGGTAGGTACAGTATCCATCATCCTGACAATGACCACTGTAGAGGCAATATAAATGGTAGGTACAGTATCCATCATCCTGACAAGGTGACCACTGTAGAGGCAATAGAAACGGTAGGTACAGTATCCATCATCCTGACAATGACCACTGTAGAGGCAATAGAAACGGTAGGTACAGTATCCATCATCCTGACAATGACCACTGTAGAGGCAATAGAAACGGTAGGTACAGTATCCATCATCCTGACAATGACCACTGTAGAGGCAATAGAAACGGTAGGTACAGTATCCATCATCCTGACAATGACCACCGTAGAGGCAATAGAAATGGTAGGTACAGTATCCATCATCCTGACAATGACCACTGTAGAGGCAATAGAAACGGTAGGTACAGTATCCATCATCATGACAATGACAACTGTAGGAGGACAATAGAAACGGTAGGTACAGTATCCATCACCTGACAATGACCACTGTAGAGGCAATAGAAACGGTAGGTACAGTATCCATCATCCTGACAATGACCACTGTAGAGGCAATAGAAACGGTAGGTACAGTATCCATCATCCTGACAATGACCACTGTAGAGGCAATATAAACGGTAGGTACAGTATCCATCATTCTGACAATGACCACTGTAGAGGCAATAGAAACGGTAGGTACAGTATCCATCATCCTGACAATGACCACTGTAGAGGCAATAGAAACGGTAGGTACAGTATCCATCATCCTGACAATGACCACTGTAGAGGCAATAGAAACGGTAGGTACAGTATCCATCATTCTGACAATGACCACTGTAGAGGCAATTGAAACGGTAGGTACAGTATCCATCATCCTGACAATGACCACTGTAGAGGCAATATAAATGGTAGGTACAGTATCCATCATCCTGACAATGACCACCGTAGAGGCAATAGAAATGGTAGGTACAGTATCCATCATCCTGACAATGACCACTGTAGAGGCAATAGAAACGGTAGGTACAGTATCCATCATCCTGACAATGACCACCGTAGAGGCAATAGAAATGGTAGTTACAGTATCCATCATCCTGACAGTGACAGTGACCACTGTAGAGGCAATAGAAACGGTAGGTACAGTATCCATCATCCTGACAATGACCACTGTAGAGGCAATAGAAACGGTAGGTACAGTATCCATCATCCTGACAATGACCACTGTAGAGGCAATAGAAACGGTAGGTACAGTATCCATCATTTTTTTCCCCCCTGGAAAAAAAACTTTGACCACCGGAGAGGCAATAGAAATGGTAGGTACAGTATCCATCATCCTGACAGTGACAGTGACCACAGTAGAGGCAATATAAACGGTAGGTACAGTATCCATCATTCTGACAATGACCACTGTAGAGGCAATAGAAAAAAACAAAAAAATAGAAACGGTAGGTACAGTATCCATCATCATGACAATGACCACTGTAGAGGCAATAGAAACGGTAGGTACAGTATCCATCATACTGACAATGACCACCGTAGAGGCAATATAAATGGTAGGTACAGTATCCATCATCATGACAATGACCACCGTAGAGGCAATATAAATGGTAGGTACAGTAGTCATCCTCATGACAATGACCACTGTAGAGGCAATAGAAACGGTAGGTACAGTATCCATCATTCTGACAATGACCACTGTAGAGGCAATAGAAACGGTAGGTACAGTATCCATCATTCTGACAATGACCACTGTAGAGGCAATAGAAACTGTAGGTACAGTATCCATCATACTGACAATGAACCACTGTAGAGGCAATAGAAACGGTAGGTACAGTATCCATCATTCTGACAATGACTCCCTGTAGAGTCAATAGAAACGGTAGGTACATTATCCATCATACTGACAATGACCACCGTAGAGGCAATAGAAATGGTAGTTACAGTATCCATCATCCTGACAATGACCACTGTAGAGTCAATAGAAACGGTAGGTACAGTATCCATCATCATGACAATGACCACTGTAGAGTCAATAGAAACGGTAGGTACAGTATCCATCATCCTGACAATGACAATGACCACAGTAGAGGCAATAGAAACGGTAGGTACAGTATCCATCATCCTGACAATGACCACTGTAGAGGCAATAGAAACGGTAGGTACAGTATCCATCATTCTGACAATGACCACTGTAGAGTCAATAGAAACGGTAGGTACAGTATCCATCATCCTTACAATGACCACTGTAGAGGCAATTGAAACGGTAGGTACAGTATCCATCATCATGACAATGACCACTGTAGAGGCAATAGAAACGGTAGGTAAAGTATCCATCATACTGACAATGACCACCGTAGAGGCAATAGAAAACGGGTAGGTACAGTATCCATCATCATGACAATGACCTCACTGTATAGGCAATAGGAAACGGTAGGTACAGTATCCATCATCCTGACAATGACCACTGTAGAGGCAATAGAAACTGTAGGTACAGTATCCATCATCCAGACAATGCCCACTGTAGAGGCAATATAAACGGTAGGTACAGTATCCATCATCCTGACAATGACCACTGTAGAGGCAATAGAAACGGTAGGTACAGTATCCATCATCCTGACAATGACCACCGTAGAGGCAATAGAAACGGTAGGTACAGTATCCATCATCCTGACAATGACCACCGTAGAGGCAATAGAAACGGTAGGTACAGTATCCATCATCCTGACAATGACCACCGTAGAGGCAATAGAAATGGTAGGTACAGTATCCATCATCCTGACAATGACCACCGTAGAGGCAATAGAAACGGTAGGTACAGTATCCATCATCCTGACAATGACCACTGTAGAGGCAATAGAAACGGTAGGTACAGTATCCATCATACTGACAATGACCACCGTAGAGGCAATAGAAACGGTAGGTACAGTATCCATCATCCTGACAATGACCACCGTAGAGGCAATAGAAACGGTAGGTACAGTATCCATCATCCTGACAATGACCACTGTAGAGGCAATAGAAACGGTAGGTACAGTATCCATCATCCTGACAATGACCACTGTAGAGGCAATAGAAACGGTAGGTACAGTATCCATCATCCTGACAATGACAATGACCACTGTAGAGGCAATAGAAACGGTAGGTACAGTATCCATCATCCTGACAATGACCACTGTAGAGGCAATAGAAACGGTAGGTACAGTATCCATCATCATGACAATGACCACTGTAGAGGCAATAGAAACGGTAGGTACAGTATCCATCATCCTGACAATGACCACCGTAGAGGCAATAGAAATGGTAGGTACAGTATCCATCATCCTGACAATGACCACTGTAGAGGCAATAGAAACGGTAGGTACAGTATCCATCATGACCACTGTAGAGGCAATAGAAACGGTAGGTACAGTATCCATCATCATGAAAATAGCAGTACTATCATCTCCTCCTCATCGTCATCATTATCACTGCCTCCATCATCATTAGTATTTTAATGAGGATGATTATAATAGCCATCAAAGATCTAGACTATACAAAGAGCAAATGTTTAAAATGTATTTGTTTGTTTGTTTGCTTATTTATTTATTCATATGGGCTTCCTAAATTTAATAACTGTTTCTAACTTGTATTGAGTTTCAATGTTTTTTCTTCTGTGCTTCTGACAATCTATATTTTGATCATTTGTTTGGTGGTGTTAGTGGGTTTTTAAAAAATTCTATTGAAAGTTAAAGAAATTCACGATTTTGCTGAAATAGGTAGCAGTGCTTTCATTGTCTGTGATATGGTTTCCCAGAAATATTTTCAGTCCTAATTCTTCAAATATAATCCAAAGAAGTTGACTAAAGTGATTTATATCTTCAACAGATAGATATAAGTATTGTGACTCCCCCCTTGGGGATACCGGGAGATCTTTCGTACCAACAGCTTCCCCCACCTTCTGAAAGTTCTGTGCTATTGTAACTTCCTCTTATCTTTCACCCTCTTTGATCGACTGCCTTTTTCATTTTGCTTTCTGTCATCTATTTTCTTTCTACCTTACTGGTCCGTTCTCCTGCTTTTTCAAGAAACTCTTACAAAGAATCTCTGCAGCCGAAGACGGACATGCCGGGCCTAACTTATTTCTTAGTTAGACGCATAATGGCAGAATGAAGCATCTGCACTCATAATTGACAAGAAAACTGTCTTGAGCAATCGAAGAAGAAGAAGAAGTATTGTGATCAAACCTGTGTATACGACTTTGAGCAATTTTAGACAGTATCAAGAGAGGGAGGAAAGGAAGAACATTTCAAGCTCATGGAAAAGGAAAGTCAGTTGTTGGTACACTGGAGAGAATCGACCACAACTATTACAGCTTAACCCAATGCCTCCCACACACTCGTGACGCAAGCCTCTTATACAGTTCCCGGGCCAAGGGAACGAACTCCGCAGATCACACCCACCCGCATAATTTAAAAAATCATAAAAAATCTATAACTCGACTTTAATTTCTAAAAGATGCATATTGAAAATAGCAATGATGATATTTTCATTCCAGAGCTAACACACTGTCACACAACAAACCCTAAATTGGAAGAAAAACAATCCAAAGTCCACTGTTGGCTTTGACGCACAAACTTTCTTTTCCGCCCTGTCTATAGCATACACTTCTTTGCAAGACATAAGTCTGGTAATTGTCAGAAAATAACTGTGAAACACTTCTGTCACTCCAGTGAGCAGTCACTGAGTCTCTGACAGCCTTTGTTTTTCCAATTTGCCTTTTTTTAAAAACTAGGCCCAGCTGCAGAGGGCAAGTCAACATCACTGTCATCATCGTCAGACTTGCGATCGATTTCGGTCTCCAAATCAGCCAGAAGACGATCATTGTTTACAACTTGGTCAAGATCAACATCGGACTCATCTCTCTTGGAAATTTCTTCAAGTGTAAATCCCTCAAAATCTCATTTCGTCGCTATCATAACCGAAAACATGTTCCAGAAGTTTCATAATGTCTTCCTCAACCGTTTCGTCAGCTATTTTGTCTAAAAAATCTTCGTGAAAAAACGACAAACTTTGAAAAATCATAACAGTAAAAGTACTCCACTAGCAATCAAGAAACAAAGCAAAAATGGTGGCCGGAACAGTGCTGTACACAAAGAACACTGTATCGCAAATGCATTCTGGGATACATCATTGTGAAAGTAGTTGAACTAGTAATCGGTGATCGATCTTGGCCGATCTGGTATTCAGATAGCGCAAATTTTGCAGTCGATCCGGAAGGCATTGGGTTAAAGAAAAAACGAAGATGACTGCTGGGTTAAGAAAAATGAAATACTTCAGATAACAAGCACAGGAAAAGGAAATTAAAACGTGACTTGAGTGTTTCCTTCGATCCCGTTGTTTCGTCGTTCACGGTGTCTTCAAATTCTCTTGCTCTCCTTTCATTTTTGCTTTTGATTGTTTTATTTCTTATGTTTTTTTCAGATTGTCACTTCAGCATCTACCGTATTTTTCAGACTGTAAGGTGATACGTTTCTCCAAGACTGAGGCCCCTGCGCCTCATAATGTGACTAATAAAATAGCAGGAAAAAATAATAACAAAATCAGAATTTTGTGTATAATTTAGGGGGTGCGCCTTATAATAAGATGCACCTTATTGTCTGAAAAATACAGTAATTCCCAGTATTTGTGTGTGTGTGTTTTCGGTGGTTGTTTTTGTGTGTGTGTGTTTTCGGTGGTTTTTGTGTGCGTGTGTTTTCGGTGGTTTTTGTGTGTGATCTGTTTTGGTTATCATCACTTCAATAATTTTGATAAAAAATTTATTGTATCTTTTTTTCTTCAGATTGTCATTTCAGCAATGAAGCCAGAAAAAGGTTGGAGGCCTCTTCTTCGCAGCTGCTAAATGAGACGCTGTCTGACCTGGACTGGACAGTGAGCGTCAAATTCACCCAACAGCGCAACAGACACTGTTCACAGACCTCCACACCCAGAAAAACCAGGAGATCCTCTGGTGTTTGCGCATCCCCATTTCTCAGCAACGAAGACCCCACTCCCACTCCCACGATTTCCATCAGCACCGTGGGGCATCGGAGAAGGCGCAACAAAAAGGGCAGCTACTTCAGAAACAACACCGTGGAAACGGAACCTTTTTCTTCAACTAGTCCACTCTCAAACTCAACCGATGCCCTGGTTTCATCTCCTGGCAACAGTGTTGTGCCGTCAGACGAGGACAATTTTTTGGGTAACCCGAGTTCGCCTGCTCTCTCATCAGGCAGTTCGGTCCGTGCGGATCTCTCTTCATCCCATCTCAGCAGCTCGGACGAAGAGTCGGGATATAAACTTCACACTGGTGGTCGCAGTGGTAAACTCAAACGCTCCAAAACGAAAAAGAAGCCTAAACGGTTGGCAAAGTGTGTGAGTAAAGGTATAGTCAAATGTGAAGAGTCAGAGGTGCCAGAGCTGGAAGCGTTGCATAGTGCTGTGAACTCTCCTGTCCAGGTGAAAAAGCGGAAACGGAGAACGGATGATTTCGATGATGTGAGGCCCGTGAAACAAAGGAGGACAGACAAGTACAGTTTCAATGTTGATCTGAATTGAAAAAAACCTGCTTCACATTAGATTTAGCCTAGGGGCAGGTGGGGCTGGTAGGGTAAACGTTTTCATTGTTTGATTGCATACACACACAAATTAATTACAGCATCTCAAAATCTTTCCAAGCAAAGCTTATAAAAACAACGGGGGCTCTGTTTACATACAGAAAAACTAGATACGGAGGGAAGTTGATTAAATCCTCAGCATATCATCATATTAAAGGAAAAAACAATAGAGAAGGTACTTGAATTGACCCTGCCTGTCCCACACTGTAGCAAATATCACAAAAGTGGGATTCATGTCCTAGATGCTCTGAATCTAGATCTCGTCAGGCCACTCACTAATGACAGCGAACGATTAAAAATCCGAAGGGCTTCTGTAAATGATCGCAGTGAAAATTGTGATTCTGTTTTCAGTGAGACAATTTGATCTCATTTTGATGTTTCAGTGGTCAGTTTTCTGCAAACTCTTTTTACAGTATGACTCCTCCGGTGATGGTTTCTCTCAGATGCTTGATTTCATTCGGGTGAACTTTTGCGATGAAACTGTGTGTTTTGAACACTTCTAGTTGTCGGCACAGTTTTTTCTCATTTTGATGTTTCAGTGGACGTTTTTTTGCCAAATCTTGCAGTATGACTCCTCCGGTAATGGTTTCTCTCAGATGCTTGATCTCATTCAGATGAACTTTTGCAATGAAGCTGTCTTTTCAACACTTCTAGTTGTCACACAGTTCTTTCTTTGTGTCCTCAATGTTTGCATTCACAATCTCTTTTAAAAAGAACTTATCTTATTGAAAGAACGTGAATCTGTTACCAGAGAGCTTAGTCATGACATACGTTTTGAGGACGGTCTCTTAACCCGTTCAGGACTTCACTGCCTTAGATAAACTTCATTACTGGCCTGGGGCTGCCTAGAAGAAAATATAAAAAATAAGAAGCACAACAAAGCTCAACAATGTCAATGATTCGGTTTTTGACAACATTAATGGTTGATCCGAGTTTATTTTTGGCTTTGAGATCGTGGTTAATTGTATTGAAGTATGAATAATTAGTCTCGTTATTACTAACACTGTTAAAGAAAACATATTTGAGTATTTTCTGAGGCTTGTCTAGGGCCGATTTGTTTGACATTTTTAACATTAACCCCTTTACTGCCCAGAGAAAGAAAAAATAATTGTACAATTCATGCCATGATTAAGACAACTGATAGAGTCAATCTGGATAAATGGTGTGGGGATATAACTCTCGTTTTTGGGGGGGGGGGGGGGGGGGGGGAGCGGGGGGGGGGGGGGGGGGGGGGGGGGTCGTGTTAGAGTAAAAACCAGCATATCAGGGTTATTCCTATTAATCTGATGACTTCATCAGTGATGTCATCAAATCAGTATGTAATACATTATATGGCAGTCAAGGAGTTAAAAGTTGAGATAGAAGTACCAAACATAAGTAAAAACAAAAGCTGGAACAGTGATGAAGAGATGTAACTAGAACAAACATGGTTTGGATTGAAGAAAACATGGATTCAGACAGGTTTTAGACTATAAAAAAAAATTGCTGTTCCGAGAATACTCGGAACTAGGCACTGACTGGCGTTCTCCTGTTCCGAGTATACTCAGAATTCGTTCCCAGAATGAGTTAAAAAGCTCATTATGAACAAGTACAGAAGCTGCAGTTCCAGTCTTTATCCTCGCAATGTTCGAGAGAAATCATTTGTTCAGCCATTGGATTTCTTGGAGAATGTTTCTCGAGACCTTCTAGTGTCAGCTCAGAGTTCTCATGGTAAATGCAGCAGCATGCGTTGTGATCTTTATTGGATACCAGGGGGGGGGGGGGGCTGAACATGCTGTGACTTCAACCACGCAAAATGTGATTTTCCCAATCTCTTGCATCTTGATATTCTTTCTGTGAAAAGGTCGATAAGCTTCCACGACATTCATTAGCATTATTTTCTTTTACTTCGTCCTCTCCTCCTCTCCCCACCCCCCCCCCCCCCCCCTCTTTTTGAAGTGTGGCATAGTCTTTCCTTCCTGGGAACAACTGTCCGGATATGCTCACATTTCGCTAGTAGAAGGCACAACCACTTTCTGGTGATTGTTCTGGTATTCACCAAAAAGTCTTTTTGGAATGTGCACCAGCTTTGACATGAACATATACGAAATGGGTACCCTAATCAACCAGGCATCTCTAACTCTGTTGCAACAGGATCAGATTTTTACATTATAGGCCTCCCTGACAATGGCCCATAATGGTTTACAGCGCTATGAAACGTTCTGACTTGGCTTGAAGTCTGAAAAGATTGTTGTTTTACCAATTTGGTAAGTGGGGATTGAACCCAAGGTCATACTAATAAGTAATAATAAATGGATATTGGTAAAAATCGCGCTTTATTAATTGATCACAAAGCATTTGAAACATCACACACACAGCATATATGTGCAAACAAATGCATGCGGATGCCCACAGACACAAACCACATCTCATGAAATGCATATGATGCACTTACTCACTGATGTGTACTCACATCTGCACACACACAAACAGACACATACGAACAGGAGAGACAAGACAGACACACAACGCAGACTCTCGTCTCCTCTCTCTCTCTCTGAGCACAATCTCTCCTGCACACACATACACACATATATCCATTACAAGCTCACATATACACACACACAGTTACCCACATGTGCATGCATGCACAGTTGTGGGTGCACATATATTCACACTTGTGGACACACACACACACACACCACAGCACAGTAAAAAATTACATACACGCTAACACACGGGCATACATCACACAATGATACATGCATACACACACTTACAAACACACTTGTACTTTCACCCACATGTACACACATGCACACACAATGGCACCACACCCAGATTAGCACATGGCATATGTTCATCATGTATGCACCAGGCTTTTGTGTGTGTGTGTGCGAGCACAACACACACACAAAGCTGGTAGCAGCATCGAAACGAATGATGAACATATGCCATGTGGCTAATATGTGTGTGATGTGCATGTGTGTACATGTGGGTGAAAGTACAAGTGTGTTTGTAAGTGTGTGTATGCATGTATCATTGTGTGATGTATGCCCGTGTGTTAGCGTGTATGTAAATTTATGTGTGTGTGTGTGTGTGTCAAACAAGTGTGAATATATGTGCACTCCACAACTGTGCATGCATGCACATGTGGGTAACTGTGTGTGTGTATATGTGAGCTTGTAATGGATATATGTGTGTATGTGTGTGCAGGAGAGATTGTGCTCAGAGAGAGAGAGAGGAGAGAGAGTCTGCGTTGTGTGTCTGTCTGTTCGTATGTGTATGTTTGTGTGTGTGCATATGTGAGTACACATCAGTGAGTAAGTGCATCTATGCATTTCATGAGATGTGTTTGTGTCTGTGTGCATCCGCATGCATTTGTTTGCACATATATGTGTGTGTGTGTGTTTCAAATGCTTTGTGCTCAATAAAAAGCGCTATTTTTACCAATATCCATTTATTATTATTATTAGTATGACCTTGGGTTCAATCCCCACTTACAAATAATAACAAAATTGTTTTCAGACTTCAAGCCAAGTCAGAACGTTCTTAGCCCCGTCAACCATTAGGGCCATTTCAGGGCTGTCATAATGTAAACATTTGATCCTCTTCACAGTTTAAACCTGTCATATCCCTTTAGTCTATGTTCATGTAAAGCTTGTGCAAAATCCAAAGACTTTTTGTGAAACCAAACAATCACCAGAAAGTGTTTGCCTTCTACGAGCGCGAAATGACATATCCTGACAGTTCCAGGAAGGAAAGACTATGCCACACATTCAGGGGTTGGTGGGTGGGGGTTGGTAGGGGTGGGGGGGGGGGGGGGGGGGGGAGGGGGGGGGGGGGGGGGGTGGGGGGGGGGGGGGGAGAGACGACAAGTAAAAGAAAATAAATGCTAATGAATGTCGTTGGAAGCTTATCGACTTTTCAAGAAAGAATATCAAGATGCAAAGATTGGGAAAAGCACATTTGCGTCGTTGAAGTCACAGCATGTTTAGCCTGTATCCGATAAAGATCACAACGCATGCTGCTGCATTTACCATGAGAACTCTGAGCTGACACTAGAAGGTCTCGAGAAACATTCTCCAAGAAATCCAATGGCTGAACAAATGATTAAAAAAAAAAACAACGAAAAGATTAGAAGAAAAAAAAAGACTCTCTCGAACATTGCGAGGATAAAGACTGGAACTGCAGCTTCTGTACTTGTTCATAATGAGCTTTTTAACTCATTCTGGGGACGAATTGCGAGTATACCTCGGAACAGGAGAACGCCAGTCAGGGCCAACAAAAACAAGTATTTTTGGAAAAGCGAATTTTTTTAGTCTAAAACCTGTCTAAATCCATGTTTTTCATCCTTCCAATCCAAACCACGTTTTGCGAGTTACATCTCTTCATCACTGTTCCAGCTTTTGTTTTTACTTATGCTTGGTACTTCTATCTCACTTTTTAACTCCTTGACTGCCATATAATGTATTACATACTGATTTGATGACATCACTGATGATGTCATCAGATGAAGAGGAATAACTCTGATATGCTGGCTTTTTTGCTCTTAACACAGTCAAGAGAGTTATATCCCCACACCAGAATTTTTGCCAGATTGGCTCTATCAGTTGTCTTTTTCATGGCATGATTTGTACCAATTATTTTTTTTCTTTCTCTGGCAGTCAAGGGGTTAATGTTAAAAATGTAAACAAAAATCAGCCCTAGACAAACTTCAGAAAATACTCCAATACGTTTTTATTAACAGTGATAGTAATAACGAGACTAATGATTCAGATTTTAATACAATGTAACCACGATTTCAAAGCGAAAAAAATAAACTTGGATCAACCAGTAAATGTTGTCAAAACTGAATCATTGACAGTGTGAGTTTTGTTGCGCTTTTTATTTGTTACATATTTTTTTCTAGGCAACCCCAGGCCAGTAATGATGTTTATCTAAGGCAGTGAAGTCCTGAACGGGTTAAGAGACCGTCCTCAAAACGTATGTCATGACTAAGCTCTCTGGTAACAGATTCACGTTCTTTCAACAATATAAGTTCTTTTTAAAAGAGATTGTGAATGCAAACATTGAGGACACAAAGAAAGAACTGTGTGACAACTAGAAGTGTTGAAAAGACAGCTTCATTGCAAAAGTTCATCTGAATGAGATCAAGCATCTGAGAGAAACCATTACCGGAGGAGTCATACTGCAAGATTTGGCAAAAAAACGTCCACTGAAACATCAAAATGAGAAAAAACTGTGCCGACAACTAGAAGTGTTCAAAACACACAGTTTCATCGCAAAAGTTCACCCGAATGAAATCAAGCATCTGAGAGAAACCATCACCGGAGGAGTCATACTGTAAAAAGAGTTTGCAGAAAACTGACCACTGAAACATCAAAATGAGATCAAATTGTCTCACTGAAAACAGAATCACAATTTTCACTGCGATCATTTACAGAAGCCCTTCGGATTTTTAATCGTTCGCTGTCATTAGTGAGTGGCCTGACGAGATCTAGATTCAGAGCATCTAGGACATGAATCCCACTTTTGTGATATTTGCTACAGTGTGGGACAGGCAGGGTCAATTCAAGTACCTTCTCTATTGTTTTTTCCTTTAATATGATGATATGCTGAGGATTTAATCAACTTCACTTCGACGGAGAACGGATTCAAGCTTTGCTTGGAAAGATTTTGAGAAGCTGTAATTAATTTGTGTGTGTATGCAATCAAACAATGAAAACGTTTACCCTACCAGCCCCACCTGCCCCTAGGCTAAATCTAATGTGAAGCAGTTTTTTTTCAATTCAGATTAACATTGAAACTGTACTTGTCTGTCCTCCTTTGTTTCACGGGCCTCACATCATCGAAATCATCCGTTCTCCGTTTCCGCTTTTTCACCTGGACAGGAGAGTTCACAGCACTATGCAACGCTTCCAGCTCTGGCACCTCTGACTCTTCACATTTGACTATACCTTTACTCACACACTTTGCCAACCGTTTAGGCTTCTTTTTCGTTTTGGAGCGTTTGAGTTTACCACTGCGACCACCAGTGTGAAGTTTATATCCCGACTCTTCGTCCGAGCTGCTGAGATGGGATGAAGAGAGATCCGCACGGACCGAACTGCCTGATGAGAGAGCAGGCGAACTCGGGTTACCCAAAAAATTGTCCTCGTCTGACGGCACAACACTGTTGCCAGGAGATGAAACCAGGGCATCGGTTGAGTTTGAGAGTGGACTAGTTGAAGAAAAAGGTTCCGTTTCCACGGTGTTGTTTCTGAAGTAGCTGCCCTTTTTGTTGCGCCTTCTCCGATGCCCCACGGTGCTGATGGAAATCGTGGGAGTGGGAGTGGGGTCTTCGTTGCTGAGAAATGGGGATGCGCAAACACCAGAGGATCTCCTGGTTTTTCTGGGTGTGGAGGTCTGTGAACAGTGTCTGTTGCGCTGTTGGGTGAATTTGACGCTCACTGTCCAGTCCAGGTCAGACAGCGTCTCATTTAGCAGCTGCGAAGAAGAGGCCTCCAACCTTTTTCTGGCTTCATTGCTGAAATGACAATCTGAAGAAAAAAAGATACAATAAATTTTTTATCAAAATTATTTGAAGTGATGATAAGCAAAAAAAATCACACACACAAAAACCACCGAAAACACACACAAGCACAAAAACCACCGAAAACCAACGACACCGACAAAAAACAACCCCAAAACACACACACACAAATCACTGAATTACTGTTATTTTTCAGACAATAAGGCGCACCTTTGTATAAGGCACACCCCCAAAATTTAACCCAAATTTCAGATTTTGTTATAGTTTTCTTACTATTATTATTAGTCACATTATAAGGCGCAGGGGTCTGATTCTGGGGGAAACGTATCGCCTTATAGTCTGAAAAAATACGGTAGATGCTGAAGTGACAACTGAAAAAACCATAAGAAATAAAACAATCAAAAGCAAAAATGAAAGGAGAGCAAAGAGAATTTGAAAGACACCGTGAACGACGAAACAACGGGATCGAAGGAAACACTCAAGTCACGTTTTAATTTCCTTTTCCTGTGCTCCGTTATCTGAAGTATTTCATTCTTTTCTTAAACCCAGCAGTCATCTTCGTTTTTTCTTTAACCCAATGCCTTCCGGATCGACTGCAAAATTTGCGCTATCTGAATACCAGATCGGCCAAGATCGATCACCGATTACTAGTTCAACTACTTTCACAATGATGTATCCCAGAATGCATTTGCGATACAGTGTTCTTTGTGTACAGCACTGTTCCGGCCACCATTTTTGCTTTGTTTCTTGATTGCTAGTGGAGTACTTTTACTGTTATGATTTTTCAAAGTTTGTCGTTTTTTCACGAAGATTTTTTAGACAAAATAGCTGACGAAACGGTTGAGGAAGACATTATGAAACTTCTGGAACATGTTTTCGGTTATGATAGCGACGAAATGAGATTTTGAGGGATTTACACTTGAAGAAATTTCCAAGAGAGATGAGTCCGATGTTGATCTTGACCAAGTTGTAAACAATGATCGTCTTCTGGCTGATTTGGAGACCGAAATCGATCGCAAGTCTGACGATGATGACAGTGATGTTGACTTGCCCTCTGCAGCTGGGCCTAGTTTTTAAAAAAAGGCAAATTGGAAAAACAAAGGCTGTCAGAGACTCAGTGACTGCTCACTGGAGTGACAGAAGTGTTTCACAGTTATTTTCTGACAATTACCAGACTTTTTTCTTGCAAACGAGTGTGGAGGGAAAACTATTCTTGTGCGTCAAAGCCAACAGTGAACTTTGGAATTTATTTTCCAATGTATGGTTTATTGTGTGACTGTTTTTGCTTTCCAGTGAAAATCATCATGGCTATTTTCAATATGCATCTTTTAGAAATTAAATGTCGAGTTTTATAGGATTTTTTATGATTTTTAAAATTATGCGGGTGGGTGTGATCTGCGGAGTTCGTTCCCTTGGCCCGGGAACTGTATAAGAGGCTTGCGTCAGAGTGTGTGGGAGGCATTGGGTTAAGCTGTAATAGTTGTGGTCGATTCTCTCCAGTGTACCAACAACTGACTTTCCTTTTCCATGAGCTTGAAATGTTCTTCCTTTCCTCCCTCTCTTGATACTGTCTAAAATTGCTCAAAGTCGTATACACAGGTTTGATCACAATAATTATCTTCTTCTTCGATCGCTCAGTCAGTTTCCTGTCATTTGAGCGCAGATGTGTCGTGCTGCCATTATGTGCCTAACTAAGAAATAGTGTTAGGCCCAGCATGTCTGTCTTCGGTTGGAGAAATTCTTTGTAAGAGTTTCTTGAAAAGCAGGAGAATGGACCAGTAAGGCTAGAAAGATAGCAGATGACAGTAAGCAAGAGGGAATAGGCAGTCGATCAAAGAGAGTGGCAGATAAGACGAAGTTACAAGCACAGAACTTCCAGAAGGTGGGGGTAGCTATTGGTACACAAAGATCTCCCGGTATCCCCAAGGGGGGAGTCACAATACTTATATCTATCTGTTGAAGATATAAATCACTTTAGTCAACTTCTTTGGATTATATTTGAAGAATTAGGACTGAAAATATTTCTGGGAAACCATATCACAGACAATGAAAGCACTGCTACCTATTTCAGCAAAATCGTGAATTTCTTTAACTTTCAATAGAATTTTTTAAAAACCCACTAACACCACCAAACAAATGATCAAAATATAGATTGTCAGAAGCACAGAAGAAAAAACATTGAAACTCAATACAAGTTAGAAACAGTTATTAAATTTAGGAAGCCCATATGAATAAATAAATAAGCAAACAAACAAACAAATACATTTTAAACATTTGCTCTTTGTATAGTCTAGATCTTTGATTGCTATTATAATCATCCTCATTAAAATACTAATGATGATGGAGGCAGTGATAATGATGACGATGAGGAGGAAGAGGAGGAGATGATAGTACTGCTATTTTCATGATGATGGATACTGTACCTACCGTTTCTATTGCCTCTACTGTGGTCATTGTCATTGTCAGGATGATGGATACTGTACCTACCATTTATATTGCCTCTACAGTGGTCACTGTCACTGTCAGGATGATGATGTTAGTACAGACAAACCTTTATTTTAAGACTTCCAAAATGTCCGGGAAAAAAATCGGTCGTAAATTGGAGGGGGCGTATGACGGAGGTTTTCACTGGCAGCAATAGAAAGAAAAAGTTCAGCACAGTTCATACTCTCTTCTTATGCACACATACAATGACATATTAAAAATGGATTTGGGTCTTTCCAACTCCATAGGATTTTGCAATCGATGTATTACAGTTTCACTTCGCCGACTTCTGTTAATCACTCCACTCTCGTCCAAAGTCAGTGGTTTTCTTTTCAAAGTCAGTGGTTTTCGTGCTTTTTCTACGCTTTCCGCCATCTTTTCTACAACAAGGGAAGCGACTCCGCTTTCAGCCCTTGACCGTGGTTGTTTCCCTTTACTCGAAGTCTATGCAGACGACAAAACGTAGATTTACCCCCCCAAAAATGGCGGTCGTAAGTCGCGTTTTAGAGGAAATCGTTTAAGAGAGGTCGCTTTTTACATAGTAAAATGCCAATGTGCCCAACAAAATCCGGTCTCAAATGAGATGGTGGTGCTTCAAACAGGGGTCATAAAATAGGGGTGTGTCGTTATTTACCATTGTTAAATCGCAGTCATTGTTATTAATATATTACTGCAGTTGTTGTTATCCTTGACTGGTGTTGTTGAGTGCTGTCATAGTATAATTACTGTCATTGCAGCTTTCTAACTTATTACTATTTTGCACAATATCAATGTGCATCTATGTGTCTTATAAAGTTTGTAAAACCAAGAAAAAATGCTCAATACATTTTTTTTTAAACAGTAAACAGAACAAAAAGTAAAATCTACACAAACCTCGGCCAATCAAAACGGACGCTGCCACGACCTTTGACACCAGCAGCTGATTGGGTGATGATGAGGGGTCAGCGTGGGTCAAGGCACTGCCCCTGAAGTGATACAGCGGCCACCAGTCGTGACGTGACGACCAGCAACTCCCAAGACTCGCGACAAACATCGCCTTCTCCTCTTCACTCCTGCTCCTGCAACGTAGGACAACGTAGACTTGAATAAGAATATTTGTATCTGCATTTCTTGTGTCTCCGCATATTGTTAGTTTGCTTTTATAATCATAATAATAATAATATAATAATAATGGGCATTTCTAGCGCTTAATCTTAAATAAGCCCTAAGCGTTTACAATAATAAATAAGTTATTAATAAACCATCAATAGAAACAAATGAACATAAAAACATTTTAAACACAAGCACACACAGACCTGTTTACGCTCCTCACCCAAGTTTTTGGCCGAGGCGTCTGACCGCTAATGATTAGTTTTGGTGCAAAATGTGTAGTTTTTATTCATAACCATTTAAACGATGTTCACTGAAAATGAGTAATTAGAGCATTATTTTCCAATCTGAAAAGTAGTAGAGGTCCAAATTGAGAAGAAAACTACTCGAAAAGAGTAGTAAGCAGGTCTGGCACACACACCACACACAGTGCCTGCACACACACACACAGATAAAGACACACAGTCCACACAAACGCGTGTGCAACGCTCCCACGAACGCACGCACCGGCAGACCTGTTTACCCGTATAATGAAAAACCCGGAATTTGTGCCACCAAAAAAAAACGGAATTTGAGAACAAAAACCGGAATTCACATGATCTGTACACGACTCGCGATAAAGCGGTTTCTTGTTCTTCTCCTTTCCGCGAACATCGGTGTCGATTTTCAATATTGTGATGATTTCTTGGCTCAATTTTGCCAGAAAAGTTTTATTAGTAAATTCAGTCACTAATTCTTAGTCAATTTTAGTATAAAACAAGCTGGATATCAGAAGCAAAATACCTGGAAATGTCCACGATCGGACAGAGAAAAATCACTCAGCCGCGGATCGGCGGTGATGCCAAGTTGCAACTCGGCGCCATCGCGATCCAATTTTGACTTCATTTTCCGTTGAAAACTTCAAAATTCTCACATCATCGTATTTTCCAGTGATAATATAATCTAAATTGACTCATTTCTAAAGCCGCTAATTAGTCCAATAATCTCTACTGGCATTATCAAAAATCTGGCTCGTGGTATAAGCTCTTCGAATCGACAGTAAAGTAGTCTGGCCGCCATTTGCTTCAGTCGCCGAAAATAGATCGACCAAAATAAAAACATTATTTCACCCCTTTAACCAATGAAAATGCAGCATTTAATGCATGTGACGTCAATCACAACCCCTATTTCTGATGATGTAGCGTGTTAGGTACACGTTTCGGTCAACCCTTGCGTCTTTTGCCTACGAACGGAAACAAATAATAGACCGGTTTTTCGAAATCCCGGAATTTTCAGCGTTCTACCCGGAATTTACTATTTTACCTCGGAATTTTAGCAAATTTCCGGAATAATTCTGGCTAAACCGGAATGGTAAACAGGTCTGCGCACGCAAAATATATTGATGCGTATGGTGCCTCCCCGTTCTGATGTTTGATTCGACCACAAATGGAGCACCCTCCTATATTGACTCAGTTGAGCACTAGAAGTTCAAACATAGAGAAAATAACATCACTTTATACTATAGCCAGAAAATTTCGGTACGAACAACATAACATGAAATGAACTAAATGCTATAATTAACCGTATTTGTCGGACTCTAACGGCGATACTTTTCCTCCCAAGAGCTCAGACCCCTGCGGCCCAACTTATAATATGATATAGATATCTTAAGTAATAGTAGAGAAAATAATACATAAGCAAAATCTTGAAATTTGGTGGGTGCGCTTAAGGGGGGTGCGCCTTATACAAAGGTAAGCTACACCTGTACAGTCTGAAAAATACGGCCAGCCTACACAAGCTGTGAGTGCCATAAAACACTACTGTGAAAGGCATGTGCATAAGGATCGGGCCAGCCAATATATGACACAATAAAATGAAATGCAGTAAATGCCATAACTGACACAAGCCTTTAGTCAACCACTTACTGAATGAAGAGGCCTGCGCATAAGGATCGGGCCAGGCACCGCCAGCCTTCCTCTCTGTCTTTCCACGCATCGTAATCCAACTAGGTCAAAGACGTAGCGCTAGGGCTTCATCAACCTGACCACCGTCTGCCCACATATCTACACTTCATCAACGCAGAAGCAAAGACATTTAGCTCGCGCAAAGACTGATCACTACCTGACCGCTTATACTACTTATAGAAGTTATAGTAGTAGTGTGAGTGAAGCCACCAACCACTGGCACTCCCCTCTCTGACCTAGGCATGCTAAAGGGTGGGTATGGTAAGCTGTTTGATTGCCCTGCTAGAACCTGCCACTCCTCTCCTGGACCTAGGCATGCTAAAGGGTGGGTGGTAGATGTTTGATTGCCCTGAAGAACGCTGCCACTCCCCCCTGGACCTTGGCATGCGAAAAAGGGTGGGTGGTAGCTGTTTGATTGTCCTGAAAGAACCTGCCACTCTACCCCCCTGGACCTAGGCATGCTAAAGGGTGAGTGGTAGCTGTTTGGATTGCCGATGCTGAAACTTGCCACTTCCCCCTGGACCTAGGCATGGCTAAAGGGTGGAGTGGTAGCTGTTTGATTGTCCTGCTGAACCTGTCACTCCCCTCTCTGGACCTAGGCATGCTAAAGGGTGGGTGGTAGCCTGTTTGATTGTCCTGCTGAACTTGTCACTCCCCCCTGGACCTAGGCATGCTAAAGGGTGGGTGGTAGCTGTTTGATTGTCCTGCTGAAACTTGTCACTCCCCCCTGGACCTAGGCATGCTAAAGGGTGAGTGGTACTGTTTGATTGCCCCTGCTGACCCTGTCACTTCCCCCTGGACCTAGGCATGCTATGATTGCCATGCTGAACTTGCCACTCCCCCCTGGACCTAGGCATGCTAAAGGGTGAGTGGTAGCTGTTTGATTGCCCTGCTGAACCTGCCACTCCCCATGGACCTAGGCATGCTAAAGGGCGAGCAGTATGAACAGATAACAGATGTGGCTTCAAGCTGGGAGCCAAAAGCCCTGTCTTTGCGTAATCTAAGTGTCTTTGGTAGAAGTTACAATGTTGTCATCTTCCTCCTTCTCATCCTTAACATTGCCATAGTTATTGCGATGATTGTGATCACCAAGATCATCATTGATAACGTAAAAAACATTATTTGCCCTATTTTCCAGAACAGCAGTTTCCTTTAGTTTAATGCTATCCAGTCACCAAAGTTGGACATGAGCAACAAAATGAACTAACCAACCTGTCAGTTTCTGCCAAAGCGTAATCACCAGAGGATTGGCCGGGTCCAGTTTTGCCAGCCTCTGAAAGATTGACCAGAAAACCAACAAGACGAAATTAACATGTATAATAATAAACAAAGAATGTTTATTATTCCACACCTATAATGTTTCTTACAAGAGACATGTGCAATAATAGACCAATTAGTGTATCTTGCGGAGTACAAGCCAATACTTTTTCCCCTAACACCGTACCCGCATGTGCCTTTCAATATGACTACCTTATTTTGTGCACAATAAGGCGCTCACAATGTAATGCGATGCCCCTCAAAATTTGCAGAAATCTGATCTTGTAATACAAGAGTTATTTTGTAAATTATTTGTTATATAGATGCTTCGGGTCTCAGTCCGTAAACAACTGTAATCTTACAATAAGCTAACCGTAAGATTAATTCCCGTAAAAGATGTTTATGATGATAATCTGAAACCTCCAACGGATTTGATTTAAATCTGTTAAATGTGTTTACAGTTTTTTGGGTAAGTTATACTGTCGAGAGACAAAACCAAAAGAAAGATTTATATGAACAAGCAAAGGCACAAAACTGCATGTGCCTAACACCACCCAGACACCACGCTTAATCGAACAATTGGCACAGACAACAGATATTTTGCGATAGCTTGCTTGCACTATCAATCTTTCTTTCTTTGCCTCTCTACAGATGACAGGTGGCACCACCGTGACTACCCCCCCCTTTCCTTCCCTCTTTTTTTTTTTGTTCTAACGCTTTTAGAATATTCTATCGGTATTTAGGGAAATTTGGTATAAATAAGTCCCACAAATGAGTGAAATACATAAAACCTGTATCATCGATTTAGTGTATTTTGAGTATCAATACATAGTCGGCTCTCTAATTTTTCCTGCCACCTTCCACCAAAAGCTTGTATCTCTAAAGGCTTTCTATACTGGGGTAAATGAGGTTTGTAAAAATAGAAGAAAAACTCATAAATTGTCCCAATGCTCAGATCTAGTTAAGGACAAAAACCACATATCTTCGTTCTTTTCAAGTGTTATAACTAATTTTAGAAAAAGAGATTTTTAACAAAATGCAGGACTAAACTCACAATGTCTTGAACAACATATTCATCATAGTTAATCAACTGTGGTCAACGCGGTTAATTTTTAAAAAATTTTTTTTCATTTTTCTCAAAAGAAACAAAGTTATCAAGAGACTAACAATTGAAATATGAGTTTTTTTGAATTTCAGCGCGATTGTAATATTTCTAAATCCAGATTCAGGTTGCTCTTGATCTCGACTGCCATAACATTTGCTCTGCACTGCTCAATCGCGTGCTGAGCGCAGCAGTGTCGTCTCCGGCTAAGCGCAGTACGGTCTCCCCCCTTTTTTCTTTCTTTTTTTTTTTGGGAGGGGGGGGCAGATCTTGGGTAAAGACTAGCTATCTATTTGGTCATGAACAACATGCATAAATACCAAATACGCAAAATTTGCCAGGCTTTGCAACAAACAGTCAGTAATTTCCAATACGACTCGCGCCCAAGCTCAGTGGATTACAAGTTTCACAGCACGCTCTAACACTATACATCGGGCAGCCATGGGCGGGGATCTGCTATGTATTTCATGTCTTTCGCCGCCGGAATCCATAGGCCAGACGGTTTTAAAACCCCTTAATACACTCCTAAGATCTGGGAAGCTCACATTTATTTTCTATTGGGCACGAATTCCAAAACTCAAGGAAATAAAACCACTCTGGCGCTGTACTGAACACACACACACCTTACAAACATCCACAAAGGGGTTTCTTCCCTCACAGTAGCCTCATCGCAGTGACTGATTGGTTTCCTGGTGAGGAACTCTTTAGAGGAAAGCGGTGGGGCGTTTGGGTTGTCGGGTGTTCTTCTCGCGGTAGATGCTTCCAGAAGCCTCTTGGGCTTTGTCCACATCCCCGTAATACTTCATGGAATCTGCAAACGTTTGTTTGTTTTTAATTAGCAAAAACACAATACTGTGGATCCAGCGTTATAAGGCCCACCAGGTAAACTATCAGGATTTTAATCTCTACCTACAGAGAACAAAATGTATTATTAACTGTATTGAATTTCTCATCGTACTGCTATTCATAAGACACTTAAAACCAATATTTTTTTTTTTAAACTAATATTTAACTGAGACAATTATTTCTTACAATTACTCATTATACTGAGTCCGTCCTGAATCATCACTATATTCATAGCACTGCAATCTATACAGATTGCGTAAAATCTTTCTTTTGCTATGGCCAGAGTGTTTCAAGGGTTTATAGGCCTGGCACTGTGTGGGTGAATCCGCGAAGCAGAAGCACCAGGGCCAGTCATGCATGTTGTAAATGCATCTAAATAAATTGACAATGCCAATTCGCATAAGGATATCAGAGGAAGTCATATATTTGTTGTTGTTGTTTTGTTGCTTGTTCGCCGTCTTCTGGGGCTGTACATTGGCGTTGCTCCCCAAACGCGCGCTCATTCTGATGACCCAATTGCAGCATTCATCGCCATCACCCCACATGGCTTGTCTCGAAATCGGGTCGAGAATCGCGACTAACGCCGCAGTCAAGTAGGGAGCGAATCTATGTTAGTCCATCAGGAGTAACTGCCTCCAGGCTAACCTAACGGATGATTCACACTGCATTGCTGCTGCTGAGTCCCTTACGAGTGAGAGTTCAGTGGAGCCTGTATGCGAGACACACCACCTACGTTTAAGCACACCGCGCCCTACCTGACGACTAATACTTGTCTATAGAGTCGAGTCTGAGGCCAGGCGAATGCAGTATTGAGGTCCTCCTACGAAGGGTGCCCACCACGTGCCATCGATACCATCGACAGCTCCCCAGAACATACTGATTCCCCAGGCATCGCCACCTGACTTTAGCCTTTTCCCTCAAGAATGTGTTACGCAAGGGCATAAACTGCAGATTGGTAATTGAAACTGAGGTCACCATGAGAGCAGGGTATGCAAGGCCACATAATTTGAGATTTTTTTCTTTTTGATGATTGATGAAAATGAGACGGATGATTATGATGCTATGGAATTCTGTATCAGTCTGAGACCATGTGACAGGGCTTCCTTTCATAATGATATCTATCGTCGGCATTAACTCCAGGCCCGAGAACTACAGAAACCTGACCCAAGTTAGTTGTTTGGTCATGAAATATTATTGAGCAATCACTCAGAATCGCATCCATTAAGCGTTATGAAGCTCTAGACTGTGTGGTTTCAGTCTTCCGCACTGAGGCCCATAGTCATCCATCACTATGGGTAGAGAGCTTGGTCGCAGGTACTAAAATAAAACGGCGATCGGCCTATGATGGATGATTCGAACCCGGGACCTTCCTAGGCGTATTTCTGCAATCTTACCTTCAAATACCACAGTGACTCTGGTAAGCAAATTTGTTGTTTGTGTCCCGAGTCAGCCAGGCTAATGCTAATCCGCCTTGGCATTTCATTTGTTTCTCTCAAAATATCAAGTAGGGTCTTGGTCTCCCGAAAATAAATTTTTAGTCCTTTCAATTTTGAGCTAACCAGATTTCCACTGTATTTCTGTACTCTCTTAGCGATCACTGTTGCTGACGTTTATATCCACACAGACACACACAAAAATATGGCGAGAGTTTGCTAGTTTGCTTAGTCTTAGTGAGGGAAGATGTCCAGCCTACCCCAGACTTTTTCATAAGTGTCGTCTAGCGCTTGGGTGGCTTCTGGCGGTCTCATGTGCTGAACATGCCTCAATGTTGCTTTATAAGCAGTTAACGTAACGACACACGACATCAGCATCAGCAGTAATAAGATGCTATGTATTAATTGTATTTTCATCTACCTCCAGAGTCTTAGTGAGGAAGATGTCCCACACCCCAGACTTTTTCATCAGGTCATCTAGCCCCAGGGTGGCTCTGCGGGCCATGTTCTGAACTGCCTCAGCACTGGGGCCCTGAGAGGACGTCAGACCTGTGTAAAGAAAAACAAACAAAACGTAAGCGTCAGATAACACACAGAGCTTTGTCAGCCTCTACAACATCCTGGAAAACATGACAAGCAAGACCCCCACTTCCCCCACAGGGTGCCACCAGCAGGGCTCCCAATCGCCCCGAAAAAACAAGGTCAAGGGGTCACAGGGACTCCTCCACAAGTTTACATCATAGAGGGTCCTAGAGGCGGGATGGAGTGTCTCAGTGGCATAGCGAATGCTAAAAATATTTTTTTCTACTGCATCCCTGGGAACCCCCTGCACAGTCTTTTAGAGGGTCCTTCAGAATTTTAGTTC
>JAGGCT020004127.1:28073-63073 GCA_017654935.2 Phymorhynchus buccinoides
TTTGTCTATAATATATCAATGTGCAGAGAGAGAAAGTTTGACAGTTTCACTGCTTTATTGTCATTACCATACAATGTCTCATGACAGGGGGGGGGGGGGGGGGGGGGGGGGTAGCACAATTATTTTCAGTTTAGTCTCTTCAGTTTAGCCTCTTCACTGGCTCTCCCATGTCTGCTACAGGCTGTGTGATATCATTGGGATGTTGGTAGTATGACTATCTTGTTGATTTTACTACATGTTTTTCATCTTATAATGTTGCTTTTGTAAAGCGCATCGAGCATACTACGATTTGGATTTTAACGCTATTTGAAGTAAATTATTATTAGTATTATTGATGATGATGTCATAACGTATGATGTCATAGCACTGGAGTGCTGGTGTTTGGTTTACACAAGTCAGGACTCTAGACTATTTTCTCAGATTGAGTCTAACGGGTCTCTTTTAAAATTTATAATAAGAAAATTGATAATTTCTCCAAAAAACATTCTCTGGCGGGGAAGAGGCTGATGTCGTGATGATAAACATAACTTAGAAAACAAAGTTATCTCTCTACCATAATACTATGAAAAACGAGTTAATACTGTGGAGAGAGAGATGAGAGAGAGAGAGACAGACAGACAGACAGAGAGAGAGAGAGAGAGGAGAGTAGCTTTCGAGACAGAAAAACAAAGAGGAGGCCCAGAAACTCGAGAGTGGGAAAGAAAGAGAGATAGGGACAGAAACTTTAACCCTTTCGCCTCCAGCCATTTTTCAGCCAAAAATACCATTAAGATCTTATCTGGGTAGACCAAAAAAAAACACCCTGCAATATTGTGAATTCCTCTGTGACATTGTTGCTTTCTATTGACATGGGCATTAAACCATTGTGGTGCAAAAATGCGACATTGGCGGTGAAAGGGTTAAACAGATAGAGAGAAGGGAGAAAAAGGGAAGACGAGAGGAAAGCTTACAAAAAGAGAGACATCACAAGAGAGAGAGGCAAATTAGCATCTTGTTATTTATTTCTTTATTTATGTTTTGTTTGTTTTCATTTATTGCTGTATCTAATCTACTGTGGAAATCAGCTAACTGAAAACTGGATTCCACCAAAAAATTGGATAATATTAATTATTCACAAACTTTTTCTGGTCCCAACTTAATCCTTTGTGAATCTTGGAGCATGTTTTAAAATTTAAATATCAAAATATTGGCTATCTGAAAATAGAATTTTGCTCTTGAAAATTTTAATTTACTAGATTTCTACTGTCTTAAATACTTTATTTAACTCATTCGCATCGCAACGATTTTGAATTACTAAAAAAACTCACAAATCACTCCAGACATACACACAAACAAAATATACATAAACAAAAGGAGAAATGAAAGAAGATTACGGGTTTTTACTTCAGGTTTAGACATAGGGAAGTGGTAGATCAGACTACTTTATATAGAAAAAACTACACCGATTGGTTGCCCCACAACAAACTACTACAAAAGCAAAATCAGAGGCAAAATTGTGGTCTAAGGGAGGGAATAATAATAATAATAATAACAGTACATTTATATAGCGCTTTACCTCAGATGAGCCCAAAGCGCTTTACAATCAATTATTCATCAACAGATAACAAAAAACAACATTCAAGAGTGACACCAACCACCAACAGTGCATATGCAAAGCACTCTCTCTCTCTCTCTCACACACACACACACACACACACACACACACGCACACACACACACACACACACACACACACACACACACACACACACACACACACACACACACACACACACACACTAATAAACACACAATTATTGACGCCAACTCGTTCATACCCCATTCGGTAAGTCACAGCAACTGAGCCGCATGGATTGACCACATACACCAACATGCAGACACAAACACCCTCACACACAACGTACGCACGCAGACAGACACACAGACACGCACACAAACACACACACACATGCGTGCACACACAACCCACAAAACCAAAATACACACAAGCACACATTCATGCTCACACACACACACACACACACACACACACACACACACACACACACACACACACACACACACACACACACACACACACACACACACACACACACACACACACACACGCACCACAAAACACAGCACAAACCTCTTAAATCAATCTTCCCTCACGTGCACACAACGATAGACAACTGATCAAATATTTAGGGCGCAGCAGGAAAAAGATGGGTTTTAAGAGAGGTTTTGAATGAGGAGACTGAGTTGGAGTGTCGGAGAGGAGAAGGCAGAGAATTCCACAGAGATGGTGCTTGACAAGAAAAAGAACGTTGGCCAGCAGATTTGAGACGGATGGAGGGAATGGAAAGGAGACGAGAATCAGAAGACGAACGTAGTTGGCGAGCTGGGACATAGAGATGAAGAAGATCAGAGAGATACTGGGGAGCTTGATCATTCAGTGACTTGAAGGCAAGGAGGAGAATTTTGTAGTCAATACGTGATTGAACTGGGAGCCAATGTAGGGAACGAAGAACCGGAGTGATGTGATCGTACCTAGGGGAGCGAGAAATGAGACGAGCAGCATTATGCTGGACCCGTTGGAGCTTAGAGATGAGAATTGATGGACAGCCAGCAAGAAGTGAGTTACAGTAGTCAAGGCGAGACAGGACAAAAGCACATACTAGAGTCTTCAGGGCATCTTGAGAGAGGAAACGACGGATGGAACTAATTCTTCGAAGTTCTAGATAGCAAGCCTTGCAAACATTGGAAACATGCTGTTTGAAAGAAAGGGTTTGGTCCAAAGTAACACCTAGATTGCGGACGGATGCCGATAGCTTGATCTCAGTGCCATCAATGTCTACAGAACCTGGGAGAACCTGAGTTTTAATTGTGTGGTTAGAGGCTACAAGAATCATCTCTGTCTTATCAGCATTCAGTTGCAGTTTGTTGTAAAACATCCATGTTTTAACAGCAGAGATGCACAACTTAGAAGAAGAAATCATTTGATCTAATTGACTCAGGTGGGCAGAAATGTACAGTTGATTGTCATCAGAAAAGCTATGATGTAGAATAGAATGCTGGTTGATGATGGCGGAGAGAGGTTGGGTATAAAGAACAAAAAGGATAGGGCCTAAGACTGAACCTTGGGGCACACCGAACTGAAGACCTTTTGGAAGAGATGGAGAACCATTGACAACAACTTTCTGTGTGCGATCAGAGAGGTAGGAAGAAAACCAGGAAAGAACAGCCCCAGATAGACCAAAGGAGGTGTGAAGTCTAGAAATGAGGATGGAGTGGTCGATAGTGTCAAACGCTGCAGAAAGATCAAGGAGAGAGAGAAGAGAAACCTTGTTTTCATCCAAGGCAGTGAGCAAGTCGTTCGTTATCTTTAAGAGGGCTGTCTCAGTACTGTGACCTGCTCGATAAGCAGACTGGTTTGGATAGTAGAGATCATTTACCTGAAGATGGTCAGACAGCTGTTTAAGAACCACCTTTTCCGTAAGCTTAGAAAGGAATGAAAGATTAGAGACAGGCCGATAGTTCTTTAGATTTTCAGGATCAAGACTAGGCTTCTTTAAGAGAGGTTTGACAACTGCAGATTTGAAATGAGTTGGAAAGCGGCCTGAACATAGAGATTCATTGATGATGGATGTAAAGTAAGGAAGGAGATCATCAAGACACTGGGAGAAGAGAGATGAAGGTAGAGGGTCTAGTTCACAGGTTTTAGTCTGAGTTCGGGTCAAAATCTTCTTAACCTCATCAGTGGAAACAGAACGGAACTCAGACCACATACTGCCAGAAAAGGAGGGATCAGGGACAGAGTCAGTTGATGGTGGAGCAGATTGAGAATCAAGATTGTGGCGGATGGTGGCTATCTTGCTGTGAAAGAAATCAGAGAAACGTTGAGGAAGTTCAGACACAGGGATAGAAGAAGGTAGAGGTGTGGACTTTGGTTTACCAAGGAGGGAGTTGGCTAAACTAAACAATTGACGTGAAGTGGTACAAGCGAGAATTTGGGCATTCAAACAAGAGCATTTGGCCTTATCTATAATGTCAGACACAATTTTGTTCATGGCTCGAAAAATCTGTTTGTGAATTTCAAGTCCAGTCTTAACCCACTGGCGCTCTGCACGGCGGCGTTCTTGTTTACCCTGAGTCACCTCAGGTGCCACAGAAGCATACCACGGTGATGGAGGCCTACTGGAGATCTTGCGACGGATGACAGGGGCGTGGAGGTCGAGTAGACTGGTCAGGAGGTGGTGGAGCTGGTCGGCAGAAGGCTGTAGAGTTGAGTCAAGTCTGGCCCTGAGGTCAGACATGAAGGCAGTGATGTCGATGGAGGAGATCTTCCTGGTCTCAGCATACACAGGAGGGCATGAAGGGCGAGATAAACGGAGGCAGGAAAGAACACAGAGATGGTCAGAAAAGTCCAGGAAGGAGTCAGGAGCAGTAGACCGCAGGACGTCTTCGTCGTCACGTCTGACGATAACCAGGTCAAGGGTGTGGCCTTTCTGGTGGGTGGGGAAGGTCACAGCCTGGTGCAGGTCGAAGTCATCCAGCAGTGCGGTGAAGCGGACGGTGAGGGGGTCAGTGGGAACATCAACATGAATGTTGAAGTCTCCCATGATGATTGGAACACCGCTGATGGTGTTGCAGTGCTCCAGCAAAGAGGGAAACTCGTCGAGGAAGAGGGAGTCCGAAAGTTTGTTTTTCTTGTTGGGAGGGGGGCGGTAGAGGCAGAAAAGCTGTAGGCAGTGCTGACGGAGAGTAACGGAGAGCTGGGCCAGTTCAAAGGAGGAGTGTGGAATGGGGAAGAGGGAGGTAGAGGTGAGATGGAGGCACAGTTTTTCACGCACGACAAAGGCAATGCCTCCGCCACGTGAAGAGCGAGGATAGGAGATGGTTTTGTAGCCAGTGGGAGAGAGATCAGCGCATTTAGCTTCATCACCCGAAGGCAGAAGCCAGGATTCAGTGATGCAGAAAATATCAACATCGTTCTCTACAATGAAATAATTAATAGAAGAACGTTTCTGTGGGACGCCAACGGAACGGGGGTTAAACTGGGCAACAATAAAATTAGCATCTTTTGTAGGCGAAGCAACGGGAACAGTAAGTAAGTTAGAAATACTCATCCGTTTGGTAGGTGAAGGGGGAGGGCGAGGAATTGAGCAGACGACAGAAATCTTCCGTTGCTTCCTTTTTCCTCCTCTGCAGCCTCGCGTGCGTGGAAGATGAATCCCTATACACAGATGACGTAGCGTGGCAACAAGGGCAGAGTCAGGGGTCGAAGGTTGTACAGCCAGTAACTCATTGCGGCTGTACTGCAGTGGGGGAGAGGGGAGCTGGCAGAGTGGTGGCGCACGCACGCGTGTTGCGTGCGTGTAGTGGTCAAGCAGAGGGAAGGAAGAGGGAGACTGAAGAAAAAGGATGGTAGGCAAAGGCATGGCGTTGTTTGGCCGGTGCTGGAAACATGGCTGGCTTGGAGAATCCAACAAGCCAACCAGTCTCGTCAAGAAAATAAACCAAATTACTCTCATGTCCGGAGGCAGAGAGGCACAGAAAGCAGCCCAAAATAATGTACAGGGAAGCGAGTTTAGAAATGACCAAGGTGCACAGATTTACTTCCCTTGAAGCAAATGCCTCAAATTGACAGCTATCTGTTAACCCTTTCGCCGCCAGCCATTTTTTGGCCCAAAAAATTCCATTAAAATTACCTGGGTAGAGAAAAACTAAAATCTGCAATATTGGGGATTCCTCTATGACGTGTGTAACGCAAGTCCTGTTCTTACCTCCCAAAATTAAGACAAAATGGCTCTTTGGATGACAGGCCCTGCTTTGATGCCTTTTAGTGACATGGGTGTGTTAAATCACTGTGGTGCAAAAATGCGACATTGGCAGTGAAAGGGTTAATTCTGAACATATATGGCCGGAACAACTTGAATGAGTTAATGTTTTCGTCATCCACCCAGACTGCGCGCAAAATTCGCAGCGGGGTGAGGAGCGAGATGCAGAGGGAGCTATCGCAGCACACGCAAACTTTGTTGGACGGCTACCAGGGGTTGGTGTTCTACATGGACTGGAAGGCTGCCATCACCGCACAGCAGGCCGATAGTTCACAGAACAACGCGTCTCAGTCCTTCTACAGTGAGTCGTCAACCGTAAAATGTGGAGCGTAAAGCATACTGGGTTATGCACGGGTGGTTTTTTTTTAGTCTATGTGCGTGAATTCAGGTGTGTGCTGGGTTTTTTTGTGTTATTTTTTTACAGTGGCTTATTAGGTATTAGGTACTTTATAGTCACAGAGATGTCTCTGTGAAATTCGGGTTGCTCCCACCTGGAGAGCGCGTCTCAGCCAGAGGTGCGACACCCTTTTTTATGTTGTTTTTTTGCATGCGATTTTTGTGTGACTGATGAGGAAGGAAGGGGTGTGTGTGTGTTAAATTTGGACCAAATGACAACTTTTTCGTTGCTACTGGGCTTATCGTGTGCTAAGTGCAAGGGCACACAGGACCTCGGTTTATTGTCTCACCCGAAAGACTCCACATTCAGACCGTAAGGCCTAGTGCAAAGTGAGAGGAAAAATCCCCTGTACCCAGGTTCGAACTCGAGTTTATTTGACACGAGGCGAACGCGCTACCACTGTGCCACTCTACAGAGTAGATCACCTTTTGAAGAAGTACTTGAGGAGCAACCTCCCATTCTCACATTCCTTTGTCCCCACCGCCACTTGTCGCTGCCCATGTCATGCCTCAGCTTATTATTTCGCTTCAAGGGGAGTCTTTCAAATGCTGTTAACTAGGATTTATCCTTCAGCTTCAAAGGGCATTGCCTCCCTCACACCCCAGCAGGGAAGCTGCCTTCTACGCTGCCTGGGACTGGTCAGGGCTCCAAGGGACCCCCATTTGGGGGTCTATGAAGAACTAAAATTCTAAAGGACCCTCTAAAAGAATGTGCAGGGGGTCCTAGGGATGCACTAGAAAAATTCTTTTTAGCATTCGCAATGCCATTGGGACCCTCTATCCCGCCTCTAGGACCCTCTATGCAGTATAAGTGAAGGAGTCCCAGGGACCCCTTGTTTTGCGGGGCGATTGGGAGCCCTGCTGGTGGACCCTGGAAGTGGATTCCTGCTTGTCATGTTTTCCAGGATGTTGTAGAGGCTGACAAAGCTCTATGTGTTATCTGACGCTTACGTTTTGTTTGTTTTTCTTTACACAGGTCTGACGTCCTCTCAGGGCCCCAGTGCTGAGGCAGTTCAGAACATGGCCCGCAGAGCCACCCTGGGGCTAGACGACCTGATGAAAAAGTCTGGGGTGTGGGACATCTTCCTCACTAAGACTCTGGAGGTAGATAAAAATACAATTTATACATAGATCTTATTCTCTGTGTGTGTGTGTGTGTGTGTTATAACTGTAGCAACATTGAGGCTGTTCAGAACATGGCAGAACTACCCAAAGGCTAGACGCCCTGCTGAAAAAGTCTGGGGTATGGGACATCTTCCTCACTAAGACTCTGGAGGTAGATGAAAATATGAGGCTTTATACTACTCCTTGCCGACACGAAAGGGCGATAATTTTAGGCCCGAACTGCCGATGCCCCCTGGTGACGGGTCAGGATCAGATAATTTTCTGTGGCTATATACTACTAGTTCCTGACAGGCAAGGGCGATAATCTTAAGTAGGGGGCGTTCGCAACTCAGGTCAAGAGAAAGGGGCAGAGAATTTTCAGTATAAAGCCTCATTTTTACGTAGATCTTATTCTCTGTGTGTTATAACTGTAGTAACATTGAGGCTGTTCAGAACATTCAAAGCCACCCAAAGGCTAGATGCCCTGCTGAAACAGTCCGGGGTGTGGGACATCTTCCTTACTAAGACTCTGGAGATAGCAAACTACATTTTGTGCGTGTGTGGTATAAATGTAGCAACAGTGAGGCTAAGAGAGTCAGAAATACAGTGGAAATCTGGTTAGTCAAAATTGAAAGGACTAATTTTATTTTGGGACAGCCTGTATTTTGAGAAGAAAACAAATGCTTCAATGAGGATTGCATTGCCTGACTGGGGCCAAACAACAATTGCTTACCAGTCACTGTGGCATAGTGGTAAAGTCGCGGACTACTGGCTGGAAGGTCATGGGTTCGAATCCCATCAGAGGCGAGGTTTTGTTTTAGTCCTGGACCAACTCTTACCCATAGTGAATGACTATGGGCTCATGGGAAGACTGAAACCACACAGTCGAGCTTCATCCGCTTAATGGATGCGATTCTGAGAGTGTTGCTCTAATTTCATGACCAACACTGCAGGTTTCTGTAGTTCTCGGGCCTGGTTAATGCTGGGATATCATTATGAAAGGAAGCCCTGTCACATGGTCTCAGACTGATACAGAATTCCATAGCATCATAATCATCCGTCTCATTTTCATCAATCATCAAAAAGAAAAAAAGTCTCAAATTCTGTGGCCTTGCATACCCTGCTCTCTTGGTGACCTCAGTTTCGATTACCAATCCAGTTTATGCCCTTGGTGCGTTCGGGTCAAAGTCATGGGGATCAGTGTGTTCTGGTGAGCTGTCGTTGGACGGCCGTGGTGGCGCCCTCGGAGGAGGACCTCACTCACTCTGGCTCCGCGACTCAAGACATTACTGTCGTCAGTAGGCGGCTTAGTGGGTGGTGTCCTGCATACAGACTCCACTGAACTCCACCGAAGTGACTCAGCAGCAGTGCAGTGTGTCCTCGGTTGGTTGCCTCCTGATGGCCTAACATAGATTCGCTCCCCTTGGACTGCTGGTTTTCGGATTCTGCGATTTGAACAAGCCGGGGTGTGGCTGTGAGTTGGGTCACAGAATGAGCGGCGTGGGAGCAACGCCAATGTACAGCCCAGAAGACAGAACAAGCAACAACAACAACAACAAATATTGCTTCCTCTGTATCCTTATGGAAGGCATTGTCAATCTTTAGTGCATTTACAACATGCATGACTGCCTGGTTTCTGCTTGGGATTCACCCACATAAACCCTTGAATACCTCGCCCTAGCAAAAGAAAGATTTTACGCAATCTGTATGATTGGTGCTATGAATATTAGTGACGAGGACGGACTCAGTTAATGAGTAATTGTAAGAAAAATTGTCTCAGTTAATATTGGTTTAAAAAAAAAAATATTGGTTTTAAGTTGTCTTATGAATAGCAGTGATGAGAAATTCAATACAGTTAATAATCATTTTGTTCTGTGGTAGAGATTAAAATCCGATAGTCTGTGGGCTTATGCTGGATTCCACAGTATTGTGTTTTTGCTAATTAAAACAAACAAACGTTTGCAGATTCATGAGTATTACGGGGATGTGGACAAAGCCCAAGAGCTTCTGAGCATCTACCGCGAGAAGAACCCCGACAACCCCAACGCCCACCGCTTCCTCTATGAGTTCCTCACCAGAAACCATCAGTACTGCGATGAGGCTACTGTGAGGGAAGAAACCCTGGGATGTTTGAAGGTGTGTGTCTGTTGTAGGGCCGGGTGTTTTTTTTCTTGAGTTTTGGAGTGCCCAATAGTGTGGCTTCCAGATCTTGGAGTGTATTGGGGTAAAACGTCTGGCATGGATTCCGGGGTGAAAGACATGGGATAAACAGCCATGGTGGATGTAAGTGGTATGCATGAAACTTGTAATCCACAGAGCTTGGTGAGTTTGGAAATCACTGACGTTTGTTGCAAAGCCTGGCAAATTTTGGTATTTGGTATATATATTCACTGCTATGACCAAATTGATAGCTAGTTTTCCCCAAAAAAAAAGAAAGGAAAAAAAAAGGGGGTAGGTTCTGCGCTTGCGGCGACACGCTGTCCAGGGGAGAGCAGCCCAAATTTGGCAGAGATAAGTCTCTGTGACTTGAATATTGATGGTGAAATTCAAAAACCTCATATCTCAATTTTGGTAGTTTTGAGAAAAATGAAAAAAACTTTTAAAAATTAACCGCGTTGACCACAGTTGATTAACTATGATGAATATGTTGTTCAAGACATTGTGAGTTTAGTCCTGCATTTCGTTAAAATTACTTTTATAAAATTTGTTTACACTTGAAAAGAACGAAGATACGAGGTTTTTGTCCTTAACTAGATCTGAATTTGGGACTTATGAGTTTTTCTTCTATTTTCACAACCTCATTTACCCCAGATAGAAAGTCGTTAGAGATACAAGCTTTTGGTGGAAGGTGGCGGGAAAAATTAGAGAGCTGACTATGTATCTAACTCAAAAAAACACAAAAATCGAGATACAAGGTTTTTGAATTTCACTGACGATATACCAAATACCCAAATACCAAATATTCTAGCGTTAATGTGTTCTAAAGGCTCTGCCAAGGAGGTTGTGTTTTTGCCTTTGGTTGTTTATATAAATCTTTCTTTTGGTTTTGTCTCTCGACAGTATAACTTACCAAAAAAACTGTAAACACATTTAACAGATTTAAATCAAATCCATTGGAGGTTTCAGATTATCATCATAAACATCTTTTACGGGAATTAATTTTACGGTTAACTTATTGTAAGATTACAGTTGTTTACGGACTGAGACCCGAAGCATCTACATGTATATAACAAATAATTTACAAAATAACTCTTGTATTACAAGATCAGATTTCTGCAAATTTTGAGGGGCACGCATTACATTGTGAGCGCCTTATTGTGCACAAAATAAGGTAGTCCTATTGAAAGGCACATGAGGGTGTTAGGGGAAAAAGTATTGGCTTGTACTCCGTAAGATACACTAATTGGTCTATTATTGCACATGTCTCTTGTAAGAAACATTATAGGTGTGGAATAATAAACATTCTTTGTTTATTATTATACATGTTAATTTCGTCTTGTTGGTTTTCTGGTCAATCTTTCAGAGGCTGGCAAAACTGGACCCGGCCAATCCTCTGGTGATTACGCTTTGGCAGAAACTGACAGGTTGGTTAGTTCATTTTGTTGCTCATGTCCAACTTTGGTGACTGGATAGCATTAAACTAAAGGAAACTGCTGTTCTGGAAAATAGGGCAAATAATGTTTTTTACGTTATCAATGATGATCTTGGTGATCACAATCATCGCAATAACTATGGCAATGTTAAGGATGAGAAGGAGGAAGATGACAACATTGTAACTTCTACCAAAGACACTTAGATTATGCAAAGACAGGGTTTTTGGCTCCCAGCTTGAAGCCACATCTGTTATCTGTTCATACTGCTCGCCCTTTAGCATGCCTAGGTCCAGTGGGGAGTGGCAGGTTCTTCAGGGTAATCAAACATCTACCACCCACCCTTTAGCATGCCTAGGTCCAGGGGGGAGTGGCAAGTTCAGCAGGGCAATCATAGCATGCCTAGGTCCAGGGGGAAGTGACAGGGTCAGCAGGGCAATCAAACATCTACCACCCACCCTTTAGCATGCCTAGGTCCAGGGGGGAGTGACAAGTTCAGCAGGACAATCAAACAGCTACCACCCACCCTTTAGCATGCCTAGGTCCAGGGGGGAGTGGCAGGTTCAGCAGGACAATCAAACAGCTACCACCCACCCTTTAGCATGCCTAGGTCCAGGGGGGAGTGACAAGTTCAGCAGGACAATCAAACAGCTACCACTCACCCTTTAGCATGCCTAGGTCCAGGGGGGAGTGACAAGGTTCAGCAGGACAATCAAACAGCTACCACTCACCCTTTAGCATGCCTAGGTCCAGGGGGGGAGTGGCAGGTTCTTCAGGACAATCAAACAGCTACCACCCACCCTTTTGCATGCCAAGGTCCAGGGGGGAGTGGCAGGTTCTTCAGGGCAATCAAACATCTACCACCCACCCTTTAGCATGCCTAGGTCCAGGAGGGAGTGGCAGGTTCTTCAGGGCAATCAAACAGCTACCACCCACCCTTTAGCATGCCTAGGTCCAGGGGGGAGTGGTTGGTGGCTTCACTCACACTACTACTATAACTTCTATAAGTAGTATAAGCGGTCAGGTAGTGATCAGTCTTTGCGCGAGCTAAATGTCTTTGCTTCTGCGTTGATGAAGTGTAGATATGTGGGCAGACGGTGGTCAGGTTGATGAAGCCCTGCGCTACGTCTTTGACCTGTTGGATTACGATGCGTGGAAAGACAGAGAGGAAGGCTGGCGGTGCCTGGCCCGATCCTTATGCGCAGGCCTCTCACAGTAAGTGGTTGACTAAAGGCTTGTGTCAGTTATGGCATTTACTGCATTTCATTTTATTGTGTCATATATTGGCTGGCCCGATCCTTATGCACATGCCTTTCACAGTAGGTTTTTGACTCACAGCTTGTGTAGCTTACCGTATTTTTCAGACTGTAAGGCACACCTTTGTATAAGGCGCACCCCCAAATTTAAGATTTTGTTATTATATTTTCTTACTATTTTATTAGTCATATTATAAGGCGCAAGGGACTGAGTCTTGGGAAAAAAGTATCCCCTTAGAGTCCGACAAATACGGTAATTATAGCATTTAGTTCATTTCATGTTATGTTGTTGTACCGAAATTTTCTGGCTATAGTATAAAGTGATGTTATTTTCTCTATGTTTGACTTCTGTGCTCAACTGAGTCAATATAGGAGGGTGCTCCATTTGTGGTCGCAAACATCAGAACGGGGAGGCACCATACGCATCAATATATTTTGCGTGCGCAGACCTGTTTACCATTCCGGTTTAGCCGGAATTATTACGGAAATTTGCTAAAATTCCGGGTAAAATAGTAAATTCCGGGTGAACGCTGAAAATTCCGGATTTCGAAAAACCGTCTATTATTTGTTTCCGTTCGTAGGAAAAGACGCAAAGGTTGACCGAAACGTGTACCTAACACGCTACATCATCAGAAAAGGGGTTGTGATTGACGTCACATGCATTAAATGCTGCATTTTCATTGGTTAAAGGGGTGAAATAATGTTTTTATTTTGGTCGATCTATTTCGGGACTGAGCAAATGGCGGCCAGACTTTTACTGTCGATTCGAAGAGCTTTCCAGGCAGTTTTGTAATGGTAGAGATTGTAATTAGGGCTTGAAATGAGTCAATATAGATTATATTATCACTGGAAAATATGATGATGTGAGAATTTTGAAGTTTTCAACGGAAAATGAAGTCAAAATTGATCGCGATGGCGCCGAGTTGCAACTTGGCATCCGCCGGTCCGCGGCTGAGTGATTTTTCTCTGTCCCATCGTGGACATTTCCAGGTATTTTGCTTTTTCCAGCTTGTTTTATACTTAAATTGACTAAGAATTAGTGACTGAATTTACTAATAAAACTTTTCTGGCAAAATTGAGCCAAGAAATCATCACAATATTGAAAATCGACACCGATGTTCGCGGAAAGGAGAAGAACAAGAAACCGCTTTATCGCGAGTCGTGTACAGATCATGTGAATTCCGGTTTTTGTTCTCAAATTCCGTTTTTTTTTGGTGGCAAATTCCGGGTTTTTCATTATAAGGGTAAACAGGTCTGCGTGCGTGCGTTCGTGGGAGCGTGCACACGCGTTTGTGTGTGTGTGCATTTATTGTGTGTGTGTGTGCATGCACGTGTGTGTGTGTGTGTGCCAGACCTGCTTACTCTACACTTTTCGAGTAGTATTCTACTCAATTTGGACCTCTACTACTCTTCAACATGGAAAATAATGCTCTAATTACTCATTTTCAGTGAACATTGTTTAATGGTTTAATGAATAAAACTACACATTTTGCACCAAAACTACTCATTTCAGCTGTCCAGACTCCTCAAAACTTGTGTAGGGGGTAAACAGGTCTGGTGTGCTTGTGTTTAACATATTTTTGTAGTTCATTTGTTTATATTGATGGTTTATTAACTTATTAATAACTTATTTATTATTGTAAACGCTTAGGGCTTATTTAAGATTAAGCGCTAGAAATGCCCATTATTATTATTATTATTATTATTATGATTATAAAAGCAAACTAACAATATGCGGAGACACAAGAAATGCAGATACAAATATTCTTATTCAAGTCTACGTTGTCCTACGTTGCAGGAGCAGGAGTGAAGAGGAGAAGGCGATGTTTGTCGCAAGTCTTGGGAGTTGCTGGTCGTCACGTCACGACTGGTGGCCGCTGTATCACTTCAGGAGCAGTGCCTTGACCCACGCTGACCCCTCATCATCACCCAATCAGCTGCTGGTGTCAAAGGTCGTGGCAGCGTCCGTTTTGATTGGCCGAGGTTTGTGTAGATTTTACTTTTTGTTCTGTTTACTGTTTAAAAAAAAATGTATTGAGCATTTTTTCTTGGTTTTACAAACTTTATAAGACACATAGATGCACATTGATATTGTGCAAAATAGTAATAATTTAGAAAAGCTGCAATGACATTAATTATAACTATGACAGCACTCAACAAACACAAGGATAACAACAACTGCAGTAATATTAATAACAATGACTGCGATTTAACAATGGTAATACAGACAAACCCCTATTTTACGACCCTCTGTTAAGCGACCACCTCTCATTTGAGACCGGATTTGTTGGCACAGATGCATTTTACTATGTAAACGACCTCTCTTAAACGACTTCCTCTAAAACGCGACTTACGACCGCCATTTTGTTGGTTTTTACGACCGTTGCTGTCGTCTGCATAGACTTCGAGCAAAGGGAAACAACCACGGTCAAGGGCCTGAAAGCGGAGTCGCTTCCCTTGTTGTAGAAAAGATGGCGGAGAGCGTAGGAAAAGCACGAAAACCACTGACTTTGAAAAAGAAAACCACTGACTTTGGACGAGAGTGGAGGTGATTAAAAGAAGTCGGCAAAGTGAAACTGTAATGTATCGATTGCACAATCCTATGGAGTTGGAAAGACCCAAATCCAGTTTTAATATGTCATTGTATGTGTGCATGAAGAAGAGAATATGAACTGTGCTGAACTTTTTCTTTCTACGGCTGCCAGTGAAAACCTCCGTCATACGACCCCTCCAATTTACGACCGATTTTTCCGGACATTTTGTAAGTCTTAAAATAGAGGTTTGTCTGTACTAACATCATCATCCTGACAATGACCACTGTAGAGGCAATAGAAACGGTAGGTACAGTATCCATCATCATGAAAATAGCAGTACTATCATCTCCTCCTCTTCCTCCTCATCGTCATCATTATCACTGCCTCCATCATCATTAGTATTTTAATGAGGATGGTTATAATAGCCATCCAAGATCTAGACTATACAAAGAGCAAATGTTTAAAATGTATTTGTTTGTTTGTTTGCTTATTTATTTATTCATATGGGCTTCCTAAATTTAATTAACTGTTTCTAACTTGTATTGAGTTTCAATGTTTTTTCTTCTGTGCTTCTGACAATCTATATTTTTATAATTTTTTTGGTGGTGTTAGTGGGTTTTTTTAAAATTCTATTGAAAGTTAAAGAAATTCACGATTTTGCTGAAATAGGTAGCCGTGCTTTCATTGTCTGTGATATGGTTTCCCAGAAATATTTTCAGTCCTAATTCTTCAAATATAATCCAAAGAAGTTGACTAAAGTGATTTATATCTTCAACAGATAGATATAAGTATTGTGACTCCCCCCTTGGGGATACCGGGAGATCTTTTGTACCAATAGCTCCCCCACCTTCTGGAAGTTCTGTGCTTGTAACTTCGTCTTATCTTTCACCCTCTTTGATTCTGACTGCCTTTTCTCTTTGCTTACTGTCATCAGCTATCTTTCTGCCTTACTGGTCCGTTCTGCTTTTTCAAGAAACACTTACAAAGATTTTGTCCGGCTGAAGACGGACATGCTGGGCCTAACTATTTCTTAGTTTAGGCACATAATGGCAGCATGACACATCTGCGCTCATGTGACAGGAAACTGTCTGAGCAATCGAAGAAGAAGAAGAAGTATTGTGATCAAACCTGTGTATACGACTTTGAGCAATTTTAGACAGTATTAAGAGAGGGAGGAAAGGAAGAACATTTCAAGCTCATGGAAAAGGAAAGTCAGTTGTTGGTACACTGGAGAGAATCGACCACAACTATTACAGCTTAACCCAATGCCTCCCACACACTCTGACGCAAGCCTCTTATACAGTTCCCGGGCCAAGGGAACGAACTCCGCAGATCACACCCACCCGCATAATTTTAAAAATCATAAAAAATCTATAACTCGACTTTAATTTCTAAAAGATGCATATTGAAAATAGCCATGATGATTTTCACTGGAAAGCAAAAACAGTCACACAATAAACCATACATTGGAAAATAAATTCCAAAGTTCACTGTTGGCTTTGACGCACAAGAATAGTTTTCCCTCCACACTCGTTTGCAAGAAAAAAGTCTGGTAATTGTCAGAAAATAACTGTGAAACACTTCTGTCACTCCAGTGAGCAGTCACTGAGTCTCTGACAGCCTTTGTTTTTCCAATTTGCCTTTTTTTAAAAACTAGGCCCAGCTGCAGAGGGCAAGTCAACATCACTGTCATCATCGTCAGACTTGCGATCGATTTCGGTCTCCAAATCAGCCAGAAGACGATCATTGTTTACAACTTGGTCAAGATCAACATCGGACTCATCTCTCTTGGAAATTTCTTCAAGTGTAAATCCCTCAAAATCTCATTTCGTCGCTATCATAACCGAAAACATGTTCCAGAAGTTTCACAATGTCTTCCTCAACCGTTTCATCAGCTATTTTGTCTAAAAAATCTTTGTGAAAAAATGACAAACTTTGAAAAATCATAACAGTAAAAGTACTCCACTAACAATCAAGAAACAAAGCAAAAATGGTGGCCGGAACAGTGCTGTACACAAAGAACACTGTATCGCAAATGCATTCTGGGATACATCATTGTGAAAGTAGTTGAACTAGTAATCGGCGATCGATCTTGGCCGATCTGGTATTCAGATAGCGCAAATTTTGCTGTCGATCCGGAAGGCATTGGGTTAAAGAAAAAACGAAGATGACTGCTGGGTTAAGAAAAATGAAATACTTCAGATAACAAGCACAGGAAAAGGAAATTAAAACGTGACTTGAGTGTTTCCTTCGATCCCGTTGTTTCGTCGTTCACGGTGTCGTCTTCAAATTCTCTTACTCTTCTTTTGTTTTTGCTTTTGCTTGTTTTATTTGTTATGGTTTTTTCAGATTGTCACTTCAGCATCTACCATATTTTTCAGACTATAAGGCGATACATTTCCCCCAGATTCAGACCCCTGCGCCTTATAATATATATGACTTATAAAATAGTAAGAAACTATAATAACAAAACCTGAAATTTGGGTATAATTTGGGGGGTGCGCCTTATACAAAGGTGCACCTTATTGTCTGAAAAATACAGTAATTCCCAGTATTTGTGTGTGTGTGTTTTCGGTGGTTGTTTTTGTGTGTGTGTGTTTTCGGTGGTTTTTGTGTGTGATTTTTTTTGCTTATCATCACTTCAACAATTTTGATAAAAAATTTATTGTATCTTTTTTTCTTCAGATTGTCATTTCAGCAATGAAGCCAGAAAAAGGTTGGAGGCCTCTTCTTCGCAGCTGCTAAATGAGACGCTGTCTGACCTGGACTGGACAGTGAGCGTCAAATTCACCCAACAGCGCAACAGACACTGTTCACGGACCTCCACACCCAGAAAAACCAGGAGATCCTCTGGTGTTTGCGCATCCCCATTTCTCAGCAACGAAGACCCCACTCCCACTCCCACGATTTCCATCAGCACCGTGGGGCATCGGAGAAGGCGCAACAAAAAGGGCAGCTACTTCGGAAACAACACCGTTGAAACGGAACCTTTTTCTTCAACTAGTCCACTCTCAAACTCAACCGATGCCCTGGTTTCATCTCCTGGCAACAGTGTTGTGCCGTCAGACGAGGACAATTTTTTGGGTAACCCGAGTTCGCCTGCTCTCTCATCAGGCAGTTCAGCCCGTGCGGATCTCTCTTCATCCCATCTCAGCAGCTCGGACGAAGAGTCGGGATATAAACTTCACACTGGTGGTCGCAGTGGTAAACTCAAACGCTCCAAAACGAAAAAGAAGCCTAAACGGTTGGCAAAGTGTGTGAGTAAAGGTATAGTCAAATGTGAAGAGTCAGAGGTGCCAGAGCTGGAAGCGTTGCATAGTGCTGTGAACTCTCCTGTCCAGGTGAAAAAGCGGAAACGGAGAACGGATGATTTCGATGATGTGAGGCCCGTGAAACAAAGGAGGACAGACAAGTACAGTTTCAATGTTAATCTGAATTGAAAAAAAACTGCTTCACATTAGATTTAGCCTAGGGGCAGGTGGGGCTGGTAGGGTAAACGTTTTCATTGTTTGATTGCATACACACACAAATTAATTACAGCATCTCAAAATCTTTCCAAGCAAAGCTTGAATCCGTTCTCCGTCGAAGTGAAGTTGATTAAATCCTCAGCATATCATCATATTAAAGGAAAAAACAATAGAGTGGGTACTTGAATTGACCCTGCCTGTCCCACACTGTAGCAAATATCACAAAAGTGGGATTCATGTCCTAGATGCTCTGAATCTAGATCTCGTCAGGCCACTCACTAATGACAGCGAACGATTAAAAATCCGAAGGGCTTCTGTAAATGATCGCAGTGAAAATTGTGATTCTGTTTTCAGTGAGACAATTTGATCTCATTTTGATGTTTCAGTGGTCAGTTTTCTGCAAACTCTTTTTACAGTATGACTCCTCCGGTGATGGTTTCTCTCAGATGCTTGATTTCATTCGGGTGAACTTTTGCGATGAAACTGTGTGTTTTGAACACTTCTAGTTGTCGGCACAGTTTTTTCTCATTTTGATGTTTCAGTGGACGTTTTTTTGCCAAATCTTGCAGTATGACTCCTCCGGTAATGGTTTCTCTCCGATGCTTGATCTCATTCAGATGAACTTTTCCAATGAAGCTGTCTTTTCAACACTTCTAGTTGTCACACAGTTCTTTCTTTGTGTCCTCAATGTTTGCATTCACAATCTCTTTTAAAAAGAACTTATATTGTTGAAAGAACGTGAATCTGTTACCAGAGAGCTTAGTCATGACATACGTTTTGAGGACGGTCTCTTAACCCGTTCAGGACTTCACTGCCTTAGATAAACTTCATTACTGGCCTGGGGCTGCCTAGAAAAAAAATATAACAAATAAAAAGCGCAACAAAGCTCACACTGTCCATGATTCAGTTTTGACAACATTACTGGTTGATCCAAGTTTATTTTTGGCTTTGAGATCGTGGTTAATTGTATTGACATCTGAATCATTAGTCTCGTTATTACTATCACTGTTAATAAAAACCTATTGGAGTATTTTCTGAAGTTTGTCTAGGGCTGATTTTTGTTTACATTTTTAACATTAACCCCTTGACTGCCAGAGAAAGAAAAAATAATGGTACAAATCATGCCATGAAAAGGACAACTGATAGAGCCAATCTGGCAAAAGGGTGTGGGGATATAACTCTCTTGACTGTGTTAGAGCAACAACCAGCATATCAGAGTTATTCCTATTCATCTAATGACATCATCAGTGATGTCATCAAGTCAGTACGTAATACGTTATATGGCAGTCAAGGAGTTAAAAGTTGAGATAGAAGTACCAAACATAAGTAAAAACAAAAGCTGGAACAGTGATGAAGAGATGTAACTCGCAAAACGTGGTTTGGATTGAAGAAACATGGATTTAGACAGGTTTTAGGTTAAAAAAAATTGCTTTGCCAAAAATACTTGTAAGTAGGCCCTGACTGGCGTTCTCCTGTTCCGAGTATACTCGCAATTCGTCCAGAATGAGTTAAAAAGCTCATTATCAACAAGTACAGAAGCTGCAGTTCCAGTCTTTATCCTCGCAATGTTCGAGAAAAATCATTTGTTCAGCCATTGGATTTCTTGGAGAATGTTTCTCGAGACCTTCTAGTATCAGCTCAGAGTTCTCATTGTATATGCAGCAGCATGCGTTGTGATCTTTATCGGATACAGGCTAAACATGCTGTGACTTCAACGACGCAAATGTGCTTTTCCCAATCTTTGCATCTTGATATTCTTTCTTGAAAAGTTGATAAGCTTCCATGACATTCATTAGCATTATTTTCTTTTGCTTCGTCTCTCCCCCCTCTTCCCCCCCCCTCTTTTTGAAGTGTGGCATAGTCTTTCCTTCCTGGGAACTGTCAGGATATGTCATTTCGCTCATAGAAGGCAAACACTTTCTGGTGATTGTTTGGTTTCACAAAAAGTCTTTGGATTTTGCACAAGCTTTACATGAACATAGACTAAAGGGATATGACAGGTTTAAACTGTGAAGAGGATCAAATGTTTACATTATGACAGCCCTGAAATGGCCCTAATGGTTGACGGGGCTAAGAACGTTCTGACTTGGCTTGAAGTCTGAAAACAATTTTGTTATTATTTGTAAGTGGGGATTGAACCCAAGGTCATAATCATAATAATAATAAATGGATATTGGTAAAAATAGCGCTTTTTATCGAGCACAAAGCACTTGAAACACACACACACACATATATGTACACACACATGCATGCGGATGCACACAGACACAAACGCATCTCATGAAATGCATAGATGCACTTACTCACTGACGTGTACTCATATGCACACACACAAACATACACATGCGAACAGACAGACACACAACACAGACTCTCTCTCTCTCCTCTCTCTCTCTCTGAGCACAATCTCTCCTGCACACACATACACACATATATCCATTACAAGCTCACATATACACACACACAGTTACACACATGTGCATGCATGCACAGTTGTGGGTGCACACATATTCACACTCGTGGACACACACTCGTCACACATGCACACACATACTCACACACACACACACATAAATTACGTACACGCTCACACACGGGCATACATCACACAATGATACATGCAAACACACACTTTCACCCACACGTACACACACACACACACACATATTAACACATGTTGTGGGCTTTTTTTGTTGTATTCCAAAAAATCCCTGGGTAAAGGTCAAGATGTGCCCCCCCCCCCTACATTTCTCGGTTAATTGTATTTTTCCGTGTTTGCCTTTCTTACCATACATAAAGCTGTATTTTAGGAACATTTTTAGCTAATAACCTTTTTGGAATACTAACCCTAGCCCTAACACTAGCCCTAACCCTACCCCCCACCCTATAAGACGGAAAAACGCAACGAACCACAACTGTGACAAATCGCGGTGTACTGCGGTGTACATAGTGGGGGGTAGGTTTAGGGCTTAGGCTTAGGGATAGGGTTAGTATTCCAAAAAGGTTATTAGCTAAAAATGTTCCTAAAATACAGCTTTATGTATGGTAAGAAAGGCAAAAACGGGAAAATACAATTAACGGAGAAATGCAGGGGGGGTGGCACATCTTTACCTCAACTATTACTTATGTGGCGGTACCATAGCCGATGAGGTTTAACCGAGGCGTGGTTACCACTACACCTATCTATATTGTCAAAAACTCGGGACTTTACTGGTGTTGCACTGCCTCCGGGCATTGCAGCCAGTATTGTTCCCACCATCTTTGTATTTACAAATGTCCCATATGTGTCTATGACCGAGAGGACGTAAAACATCATTTTCATCACGCTACAACAATGACAATGTATTATGAATGTAGCGGTACCATAGCCGATGAGGTTTAACCGAGGCGTGGTTACCGCTACATCTATCTATATTGTCAAAAACTTGGGACTTTACTGGTGTTGCACTGCCTCCGGGCATTGCAGCCAGTATTGTTCCCACCGTCTTTGTATTTACAAATGTCCCATATGTGTCTATGACCGAGAGGACGTAAAACACCATTTTTCATTCATTCATTCATTCACGCTACAACTTTACTGCGCTACATGATATTGTTTTGTGCACGGACAACATGCGCTTGGATTAATGGGAACCACAGTTCATAGTTGTCAACACAGAAAAGCGCGGCAATCACGTGCAATTACATACATTTATACATCTGGTGTGTATTTTAGTCGATCTTACACACACTGACATTGGAACAAAATAAACACAAAGAGCTCTCACGCGTCACCAGGGCAAAGGTCGTGGTTTCTTCAATGGCCGTCCATTGACATAGCTTCCACAGAAGCGCCAAGTGAAGCCACTGGTAACAAAGAATGTACCAGATTTATTTTGTATTGCTGTCCCATTTTCTGGGCCGTATAATGGCGTTGCTCCCACGTCGCTCATTCCGAGTCCCAACTCACAACCACAGTCTGACTTGTCAGGTCGCAGAATCCGAAATCAGCAGTCCAAGGGGAGCGTATCTATGTTTTACGTCCTCTCGGACAGGCCGTCGGGAGGCAACCGCCAGAGAAGACACTGCACTGCTGCTGAGTCACTTTGGTGGCATTCAGTAGAGACTGTTTTAAGCCAACATACGCAAGACACCACCTACTAACCCCCCTACTAACGACAACAATATCTTAGTCGTGGAGCCAGCGTGAGTGAGGTCCTCCTCCGAGGGCACCACCGCGTCTGTCGATCGACAGCTCCCCAGAACATACTGATCCCCATGACTTTGACCCGAACGCACCAAGGACATAAACTGGATTGGAAATTGAAACTGAGGTCATCATGAGAGTAGGACATGCAAGGCCACATAATTTGAGACATGTTTTTTCTTTATGATGATTGACGGAGATTAGGCGGATGATTATGATGCTGCTGCTGCTATGGAGTTCCTTATTGGTCTGAGAGTAGGCTACGCGACAGGACTATACTCTACGCTTCCTTTCATTATGCTTCCCCGGCGTTAACCAGGCCCAAGAACTACAGACACCTGCAGTGTTGGTCATGAAATTAGAACCACACCCTCTGAATCGCATCTGTCCAATGAATGAAGCTCGATACAGTACTCCCCGTTTATAGTAAACTCGGTTATAAGAAATTTCGGTTACAGTAAAGGAAAGCACTGGTTCCCGGCCAAAGGTCTACTGTTTTATTACTAAATAGACCTCGGATAGTATCAACTCGGTTATAATATATAAAAAAACTGCTATAGTAAAGTTACTTTTGGTTCCCCACAGGACTGGCTCCTGGTTACAATAAAAACAAAAGTCCTCTTCGTGACCTTTGTAAATACGTCACCAATGTATGTGTCACAGTCTCACCACTCCCTCCACCCACCCATAATAACAACTGGGTTATAATTAAAATTAAAAAAACTCCTATAGTAAAGTCATTTGTGGTTCCTCTTCCTTACAATAAAAACAATTGTCCTCTTCCTGACCTTTGTAAATACGTCATCAATGTATACGTCACAGTCTCACTACTCCCTCTACCCACCTTCATCAACGAAATTGAAAGGCACTCAAAAACATGTTTCTTTCCCCTCATTACTTAGTGGAAAAAAAATGAATAGAAAAAAAATATTTATACAGCCGAATCCGCTTATAAGTAACTCGCTTATAAAGAAAACTCGCTTACAATGAAGCAAAAAAAATGTCCCTGCCGAACTTCTTCTTTCTTATCTATGATCAAAACTGCGATATAAGAAACTCGCTTATAAGAAAACTCGCTTATAAGCAAACAATTTTTTTCTCCCATCTGCAATGGAAACTTGGTGGGAAAGAGGGCAGTTCTTAACGTTTTGATAGTCGCTTGTATCGACCCACAATCACGGGTTCCACCTGTTTTCCTTCTTATAGCTGGTACAAAATCTTGTTTTGACCAGGTTTGACTCCCATACAAATGCCCCCAAATTGAAAACGAAACATTTTAAAGAGCAGCCTCAATTTGAAGTTGGGGGAATTTTCATGTGGGTCACAGCTACCCAGAAAAAAACAAGGGATTTAATCGTGTTGGGTCAGTGTGTCTTTAAAAGCGAGTTTGACCTGAACTGAAAGGATGTACCGAGGAAATTGAAGTCGTTCCAAAAAGGGAAAGTTTACATGAAACCAGTTGTGTCACAGACATTCTAAACAGTACAGGCACTTGATTACAAGACTAATTGAGTTGTTTTTGTTCCTTTATTCAATACTTTCCTTCAGTATTCTGTGCAAAATAAATGTTGAGCAGAAGAAAAAAATATGAGTACTTTTGTGTTGGTGGTAGAGAGACTGTCCATCCTTACATTTTCAGCAGCAATGGCAGAGAGGAAAAGGCAATTCATTTCTTTAAGAAGAAAAATACAAATAACAGAATATGTGGACGAACATCCACATAAACAAAAGCAAACGATCGATGAAAAGCTGCATGGGTGGACAGTAAATGGTAATAATTCAGTACAAGAAAGGTGAAGGGGTACGCATTTGATAACAGTAAAAAGACAAAAAAAAGGCTTCTTAGTTAAGTAGTTGTAGGCACCTTTAAATCTTCTTAGTAGACTATTTTGATTTTATGATGCAAGACATGCATCAAATTAGGAAAAAGGATTTTCTCTTCGTTTTGTTTTTCTGTCTTTCTTTTCTTTTCTTTTTCTTTTCTCTTTTCCCCCATTCAATATGTTTATAAGGGGAAAAACTTCAAAATGTTTTCTTATATCTGAGTTTCAGATATAAGAAAACTTGGATATGGTATTAAGCAAAACATCATCTCCCTTCGATTTTCTTATAACCGAGTTTTGCTGTATTTTGATTTGATGATGGGTTTACATAATTATAGTATTTTACGTTAGCTTTGACTTTGAAAAACGTCATTGGATAAGATAAAAAATACCATCAAAACTTTACTATATCCGAACATCGTTTATAAGAAAAACCTGTTATAGTAAAGGAAAAGCCTGGCTCCCCTGCACTCTACTATAAGCGGGGTGTACTGTAGTGTGGTTTTTAGCTCAGGGACCAGACAAAATACCAGCCAGAGTTCTACAAGAATTAGCTTGTGAGTTAAGCAATCCATTGACTAAATTATTTAATAAAAGTATGGAATTTTGAGAAATGTGTGTGCGGGGGGAGGGGATTAAATATTTTTGATGAATAAAAAAAAAAGTCCATTCAAATTTTGATAAACCTTTAGTTTAGTTAAGTAGCAACCACCACGAAAACAACAAAGTAACAAACGAGAAAGGGCGTAAAAGGGCCGCGAGGCCCACTTCTTGCCCTAAACTACTACTACTACTACTTGAGCCCATAGCCACTCATAGGAGTTGGACCAGGACCGAAAAAAACTCGCCTATGATTGGATTCGAACACCAGACCTCCCAGCCACTAGTCTGCGACGCTAACCAATGTGCCACGGCGGCAGAGCAGAGAAAGTGTGAAATTGTTATGTCAGAGAGTTCTTGTTTGCTATTTGTGTTCTCAAATGTACTGATGGCTAACATTCAATCTGTTCATGATTTAGACTAATATACCCCCCGTGGGGATACCGGGGGTGGGGGGGTGTCCGTACAAATAGTTCCCCCACCTTCTGGAAGTTCTGTGCTTGTAGCTTCCTAGCTCTAATCTCTAATCTGTGGGCAAGGCATCTCCACTATAAACTAATTATCGCCCAGCCCGCCAGAATAGTATCTGCCCTCTCTGCTATCTGGCAGCCATTGTCGGAAACAACAGACAGGCGACAATCTGTTTCTCTCTTTGACTCTGCCTTTTTCCCTTGCTTTGTGTCATCTACTATCTTTCTGACTTTTGGCCCATTCTCCTGCCTTTTTTTCCCCCAGAAGAATCTTCCATATGGTTTTCTCCTCTGAGCTCCTCCGAAATCGGAATGTGTCGGCTGAATGCAGCGAGGACACCAGTGGAAACTGGAAAACGGACCCATACGTACCCATTGTAGCCTTATGGCCCGGGAACGCAGAAGAAGAAGACTAACATGCACTACAGTACTAAAAAGAAAAAGACCAAATATCCTTACCTTCGCACACAAGAAGAATGGAGCACGTATGTTCATGTTAACTCCAATCTATTGGAAAACAATTCCACGTTTGTGTTTTTTCGGATTGGTTCAGGACATTGATGATGCTATGGGCTTTAACAGGCTTCGTCATTAATCATTACATATAGATCTGTTTGTAAGTGATGACATATGTCTGTCTGTCTGTTGTCTGTGTCTGTCTGTTTCTCTCTCTCTCTCTCTCTCTCTCTCTCTCTCTCTCTCTCTCTCTCTCTCTCTCTCTCTTGTGTGTAAACCTTCTCTGGTGCAAATTACTCGAGCTGGTGTGCAGCATCAGTGCTGCGAGCACACGGACACGAGAGAGAGATAGGGGGAAAGAGAGAGAGAGACAGAGGGAAAGAGACAGAGACAGAGGGAAAGAGAGAGAGAGAGAGAGATCAGCAACAGTATACGATGATGTGCCTGATACGATGGTATGACCAAATTGATAGCTAGTTTTCCCAAGTCTGCCCCAACCCCTCCTCACTCTAAAGTCCCAGACTCAATACTAAGTGAATTATTTAAAAACATTTTAATGGCTTAGAGTCAAAACGGACTATCTTTAGATAGTCCATTGACTTATTATTGATGTTATTGCAAAAACTAAGAACTTGTATTAACTTGAAAAAGACTGCAAATAATGTAAAATGGGGATTATGCTTTTTATATTTCTGCAGTCTTTTTTTTTAAGCAAGTTATTAGTTTTCACAATATGTTCAATAATACGTCAATGGGCTATCTAAAGATAGTCCGTTTTGACTCCAAGCCATCGAATATTTCTCCTAAATATGTTTCATGATGCTGCTAACAAAAGGTTTTTACAATTAATATGATGAAATAAATCTATTTGAAATACTATGTAGAACACACAGCCAAAATATTGAAAGGACGTGCTTGGTGCAATTTTTTAAATATAAGATTTCTACATTAGCTAGTTTTTGTGTACGACAGAACAGCTGCGATGTAGACCGCAATACATGAATCAAATAAATAAATGTCCAATACAAAAATAAGATATGTTATCAGATTCGTGAACGGGAGACTACAAATATAGTGAACATAACTGGTAGAATTTCATCAGATTTATTTCGACAGTAGCAGTTCATGTCAATCATGCCTCACAAATGTCAAAATCGGATCGTAGTGAATCGAATCATATGCAGTGTAGTTGGCTCTTAGGACTCACCTTATAATTATGATGGTGCGCCTTATACGATGGTGCGGCTTATATGATGGTGCGCCTTATGCGATGGTGCGCCTTGTACAATGGTGCGCCTTATACGATTCTGTGCCTGATACGATGGTATGACCAAATTGATAGCTAGTTTTCCAAAGTCTCCCCCCCTCCACCCCCTTCACTCTGTTAAGTCATCACACAACTCAGTGGCCAGTTTAAGACGTTGAGACGAAGCTAGGATGGGATTCGACTAGTTAGTATGGCAACATGTGCTCCGTTTTGTGTGTGTGGAAGGTGGATGGTTCCAACACTATGATTCTTGTCATCATAGTATTGTTTTAACAACGTTACTGTAACACTTTGTTGTTGTTTTTCAGCTCGGGTACACAACATGTTTATTCAGTCCAGGCACTGCAAATGCAAACACAATGTCTTTGTGATTTCAATAAATAATGTTACATTTCTTCTTGCTTTTTTGTAGTTCATTCTTTTTTAGTTTTTAGTTTTATTTAATTTTTAAAATGTTCCCCATCTTCCATTACAAATGATCTGTATCAACTTTATCGACATGAGACTCCAACCAGGTTAAAATCTTGGCTTCGTTGGACTGTCTGCGTTTTTCAGCCATGGTGTTGAATGTGTACAGAAATGGATTCAGGGAGGAGTTCAACGGCAGAATGAAAATAGCCAGCGCCACATTGATCTCCATGGTGATTGTAAGGCCACCCAGTGCCAGAAATCCACATAGTCCAATGGGAAACCAGCACAGGAAATCTGTCATGGCAACGGTGATCAGTCTCTGGGCTATGGTGGTGTCTCGTGATTGTTTACTTGTGTTGGTTGTCAGGGCGTTTCTTTGTATGGACAGATAGATGAGAGACTGGCCTGCTGATATCATCAAAAGAAGAATGAAGTTTAGAACAATCAGGACACCGAAGGAATAGGCCTTTCCTTTGAAGTCTCGTGTGGTTACTGGTAGAGGAATACAGATGCCAGTCTGGCCGTAGAAATCCCAGTGTGAAGTGAGTGGAAGCAGGGGAATCAGAGCCAGAAACATTCCACACAACCAGGTCATCACACAAGCAGCTGCTGCTGATTTTCTTTGAAATCGCCGAGTGCTGAACGGAAAGCGGAGCACAATGAAACGGTCCAGGGTGACAAGCCAGATGGTCAGAGCTGACACTTCACTGGACACCATGGATATAAACCCAGCCAGTTTACACGCTGCACTGCTCATCCAGGTATCATCGTGGAACAGATACCTGCCCCGGAACATTTCATCAGCAGTTCCAATGATAGCGATGTAGGCCCCCATCAGAAAATCAGCCACAGTCAGGTTCGTGACAAACACACTGAATCCACTGGCAGAGCTCATCTTCTTCACACACAGACGCGTTAGAAAGCAGAAAGCATTGCCAGTGATTGACAGACAGCTGATGAGCCAGAGAAACACACGGTACATTTCTGAAAGCAGCAAATCTTCGCACGATGAAATTCTGTCTGTTGGTGAGATGCAGTCCACTCTGTCAACAGTGTTTGGAAGCAGCTCACTGCAGCATAGTTTATAGTTGTCTGTGGCCACAGTCTGCAGATTGAAAAGGTGTTTCAGCACATCCGGTGGGAATGTTTTCAAAGGACTACCATCCAGGTACAGTTTACTGAGTTTAGGTGTTGAGCGAAATCCGTGAGGACCTACAGTATGAATGGTAGTGCTGGTCAGATTCAGTTCTAATAAACCCTTGAACGTGGACAGAACTTCGGAGTCCATTGTTGTCAACAATGTGTGTGACATATCCAGTGTCTTCAGTTCAGTTTGCTGCGCAGTGAATGCTGCATCAGTATAGAGCACAGTGATAGGGTTGTCGGATACAGACACCCATTGTAGATTGCACAGAGCTGTAAACTGAGCCAAGTTGACACGCTGTAGTTTGTTGGTGGACAAGTCAAGTGACTTCAGGCTGGAGTATTTCATGAAGGGCAGGACAGACAGTGAACACTGAGCAAGGATCAGCACAACCAGATATTTGTTGTTTTTGACATTGGTGAGAGTTGTTCCAGACCCTGTGGCATCCAGATAACGTACACCAGGGAACCCATCACCAGAGAAGTGACCAGAACACACAGACATGTGACCCTGACACACACAATGCTCAGGACATGCCCCTCCACAGGACAACTCGTCATCGCGCAGTGGGCAGTGAGGCCAGCCATCACACAGGTGATCTCCATGCACACACAGTATGGACCTTCTGCATCGGAAAAACCGAGGACACGTCATCTGCTCACAGTCTTCTTCATCCTCATGGCCTACGCAGTCGTACATCCCGTTGCATCGTGTGTACACTGGTAAGCAGTCATTCAGCTTACCAGGACAACGGTAGTGGGAATCAGGGCAGGACTCGTTGGTCTTCATTGGGGTTGAAACAAACACTCTGTTTCCATCAAAGCTCACCAGAGCTGGAGAAGGGAAATATGGCATGCTTAGTCGCTCACTTCTGTGAACCTTTTCCGTTGTTTCATCGGACTCGTCGTGGCAGTGCGGCACTCGGTCATACACATTGTCGTAGGGCACACACTGACCATTACTGCAGGTGAAAGATCGGACACAGGGGGGATGCACACAAAAACTCTCATCGCTCCCACCCTGGCAGTCCTGAATGAAATCACAGACTAAAGTGTAAGACAATGTTTGCTGGCCATCCTCACAGTGAAACAAGGGGACAGGGGGGACTCCCTGGTGTGCTGAAGTCCATCTGTCGGACATTTCTGGGGTGGGAGGGAAGCTGCAAGCTGACACCTGTCCCTGACTGCACACACTGTCTGCAGAGGAACCGCACAGAAGGAAGGAGTGAGTCACGTGACCAGTTGGACACGCTACGACAGATTCTGGGTACAGACATGATGCACAACTGAATGGTTTGATGACTAAACTGAGAGAACTCCCTATCTGGTTCTGGTTATACTCACACAATATTGCTTTTTGTTCAGGCCAGAATATGCTCATGGACTGAATTTTGAATTTATTATTTGAATATGTGAGGCAATTATGTAGGCCTAAAGTTTTTCCATATGCCTTTTCTTCTTTAAACTCAAACTGAAGTGTGTGGTATAGAACTGTTCTGTCTTCGCTGACTGCAGCGGTTCTGTACAATTTTGGTACAGAAACATTTCCTACAGTTAGACCAACAAAAACCAAAGTAGTAGCATACACATATGGTTTTGTGAATTTATGAAAGTCATAGAACCAGGCATGATTACATTTAGGCATTCCTAAGTTCCCTCCTTTGTACTGACAAAATCCTCTTAGTTTTCCATAAGAAATTTTATGTTTCACATATGCATTGGTGTAGGTATTTACTCTTTGATACTGGATGCTGTAAGAGTTGTCCAGAGCGGCCATTCTTCTGAAAGCTTCAATGGTGTCGTGCTTGTAACACCGGTGACACAGTGACACCATACCTGGACACTCGGGACTACTGTAGGGACAGAGTTCTGTCTCGTCCTGTCCACCTTCACACTCAGTCTTCAAGTTACAGTTCAGGTGATGTTTGAAGCTGAGATAATTGTCTGTGGAACAGTTGAAGAAACCTTCGCCGAGTTCCGCCGGTGCTTGGCGTTCAAGGTGGAAGGAGAAGAAAAAGTCATAGCACTTTGGAACTGCTGCAGAGCAGTATGAGCGTGCTTGAAAGAAAACCTCTTCAGTTTTTATGAGCTGGGCTCTAATGAATATCTGCGAAAGCTTTGCATCTACGACTGTCAAATCCTGAATGTTACTGTTGACAAGAATTCTAACCCTGGCTTTATCGCAACAGTTTTCAACGCTAAACAAGCGAAAGCTGATCATGACCACTTGCCCCTCAGGAACAGGCAAACGCCTTACTGGATACCCCAGTAACTTTTCGTTTCCCCTCAATGTGACGTATCCAGATGAAGATGAGGTAATCACAGCTGAGGTGTCGGTTTCCGATTTATTTAATTTCATTGCTTTCTACCCAATCATACGAAGAACAATAGATAATTAATAGGAAGTATAATAAGAATAAATCTCATTTTAAACAAGAAAAGGAATGACGAAAGAAGACATTATTTTAAAACAGTCTGAACAAACGAACAAAAGAAAACAAAAATACATAACAAGCGAAAATAAATTGATTTCTTAAAATCTATAAAGAAGCAAGCACACACACACGCACGCACACACACACACGCACACGCGCGCATGCACGCGCACGCACACGCACACGCACGCACACGCACACGCACACACACACACACACACACACAGAGAGAGAGAGAATTGAACCATATGTTTCTTAATGCACAAAAAACAAAATGTATGTATATAACCACACGTCAAAAGCGAAAGAAGATGAACTCTGTGTTTCCTCCATTGTATGTCAAGGATAAAATAATTGAAGAAGTTTCCTCCCATAAAGTGTTAGGGGTTATCATTGATAAGGACTTATCGTGGGGTGATCACATTAATGACCTCGGTAAGCGTATCTCCAAAAGAATTTACCAATTATCAAAAATAAAGAATTTCGTAGACCTTCATTCAAGAAAACTATTTTTCCATGCACACATCTTACCTCTTATAAATTACGCATCCACTTTATGGGATAGTGCTAGTGAAAATAATCTAAAATACATAACTCGCTTACACAAAAGAGCTTTAACCCTTTCACCGCCAAAGTCGCATTTCAGCACCACAGTGATTTAACACCTATTTCACTAAAAGGCATCAAATTGGGGTCTATTATCCAAAGACCCTATTGTCTTTAGTTTTGGGAAGAAAGGATAGACTTTATTTTATATATGTCACAGAAGAATCCCCAATACTGCAGATGTATTTTATTCTCTATCCAGGTAAATTAAATGGAATATTTTGGCTGAAATATGGCTGGCGGTGAAAGGGTTAAAGCTAGTCCTACTTAAATCTACTAGCTTGACAATAAATGACTGTAAACAACTAAACATCCTTCCGTTTAAAGACAGACTTTACGATGTTGTAACAGCCCCAAATAAAATAATAAGTTCCTTTACATTAAATGAAAATCGACATACTCATAAGCTTTCATTTCCTAAACCCCATAATGATCTGTTCAAATCCAGCTTGACATATTCTGGGGGAAACACATGGAACAACTTGCCATCATTCTTGAAATCATGTCCATCTAAACCAGCTTTTAAAAAGGCTTTAAAGAAGCACCTGGGCCTGTATTCACGTTGAGATAGCATGAGACTTAGTATGATGCTAACTTAGAAGCTCTTCCAATGTCCTATAGGATTTAATAGGACTTTTGGAAGAGCTTCTAAGTTAGCATCATGCTAAGTCTCATGCTATCTCGACATGAATACCGTCCCTGGTTGATAAATTGTAACCTGACATTATTAAGATGTATATATGCATTGCATGTTCACATGTCTGGACATTTTCTTTTCTTCCTTCTGTCTTCCCTTTCCTTCTGTTTTTTTCTTCTTTTTTGTCTTCAATTGTGTGTGCAGGTGTGTGTGTGTGTGTGTGTGTGTGTGTGTGTGTGTGTGTGTGTGTGTGTGTGTGTGTGTGTGTGTGTGTGAGTTAGTTAGTCAGTCTGTTATAGTCCCGTCAACAGCTATGGTTATTTCAGGACTGTCACCACATAAAAATCTACCACGTATAGCAAAACACAAATCCAAGAATCTTAACAACGTACAAAACCTGAAAACAAACAATGTAGTACAATTCATAACATGACACTTCCATTATTACAGTATACCCTATAGCACATACGTCCACACAGTGCTGGAAACGTGGAGCCACGCTACTCTCATTTATCGGATCCAGGTTTTTAAAAAAACAGTAAAAAAAAAAGGATAACAAATACATACTAGTAAGCTAAAATACACAAAAACAAGAGGCAAAGCCTGCAAGGCTCACGTCTGATTTTTGTTATTACTATAGCAGGCATGGGAATTCCCATGGCAATTCCCATGCCTGTATAGAGAGAATACTGTTATGTAGACACTTGTGCATCTGAAAACAGAATTAATTTTTATTTTACTGTGTAAATTAAAATTATTTCTATGCATTAAATTACCCCTACCCCTTTCTTTAAAATGTAATGATATGTATGCGCATGTAACAGTGGAGCCCTATTTTTATTTTTGGCAAACAAGTAAAATTGAAAAGCATATTGACCAAGCTTTCAGAAAAACATAGTGACCAATCCCCCCCCCCCACACCCACCCCGCCGGGGTAAGGGGGGTCTACGGACACCTGTAGTAGGCCTACAGTCTTTGCCTGTGGGTCTAAGCCTCTTACTCTTAGAAAATTAATAATTGAAGTTGCGTGATTCGTAAGGCCATACTCCTGATCTGTTACTGTTTTAAACTGATTGTTCATGCGATGAAAACTTGTTCCACATCATCTACATTTCTGTAAGATATTTTATATTAGTCCTAATATTTTATTTTCGTTTCGTTAATCCCCCCCCCCCCCCCCCTCTGCCACAAAGCAAAGGTCAAGGTCACAGCCAGCAAGCTCATCCATGTTTATCTTCCCCTGTACAGTCTTTGCACATGGTGATCAATCGTCTAGGCCTAACAAAGGATTCGTACGTCGAATGCAGTGACATCGACGAACCCTGGATTTTCCGTATATTTTTTTTCAAGACTGAAATGAATGTGGGCTAAATGTTAAGTACGTCGTCTTGATTATGAGGTAAGGCATGATCTCTTTATTAGGCCTAGGCCTTGTTGCCGGAAGTGCGGTAGGCTAAGTTATGCGCAGAGATGATGTGCGAATGAACACGAACAACCGTTACTCAAAGGCGCAAATAAAGCGAAACTACCGGGCCGTCAACGCACACACTCGGTACATCCATTTGTTACAGAAAATATAAGTTGACGACGTTAAAATGTACCTATTTGTACACACCTGAAGTCTTGTGTTTCTTTTTAAAGAGCGTTTTTGTATATCTAATGGAGAGTCTTCTTTCCAGTATGTATCTCCTACTCGGTACAACACAACAGTTACAGTAATCTCTGCAACAAATGATTTTCTTTCTTTTGTTCCTTACCGATGTATCTGACTGCTTTGATCGCCATGACTTGAAGGCTCACGTCAAAATCAAGTATCCTGCTAACTTTAACCCTCTAACATGTTATGTTTTTTTGAGAAAATGACAACGTTAAAGTTTCAGTGGAGAGTGAGAGTCTTCTTTAGTTTGAAGAGTCAAGGTTAAAGGTTGCACAACAGTAATCTCTGCAACAAATGATTATCTTTATTTTGTTCTTTATCGATGTATCTGACTGCTTTGATCGTCGTGACTTGAAGGCTCACGTCAAAATCAAGTATCCTGCTATGTACGATACTATAGACTCACTTTGTTTAAAAAAACGACGTGAGCCAAAAAGGCTATACAGCTGGATACTTATAAGTCGACACATGCTTAAGTCGACTTTTGCGTAAGTCGACGGATTTATCATTTCCCGGCCAAAAGTGCTCTTGATAACAACGGATATCTCGACAACGTATAACTCGACATTCGTTTATGTCGACGAGATTTTTTCTAAACGTCAAACGGATAAGTCGACTTCCTGACTTGTTTTTTCCCCCTGACTTCCTGACTTAAGTCACACCAGTCTTGTTCTATTTTGATCTGTCTCTTTTTGAATGTGTGCGCGCGCGTGCCGTGAATATGTGTGTGTGTGTGTGTGTGTGTGCGCGCGCGTGCGTGCGTGCGTGTGCGTGTGCGTGAGTGTGTGACGTTTGCAATTATGCTTGACAGTTTTATTGTCGTGTGACGTCAACAATTTCCGGTGGGAGAAAATAGGGACGTTCCCGTACCGTAAAATACCGAGTTTAAGCCCCCACCCCCACCATCCTTTGCACAGTTTGAGGCCCCAAAAAGGGGGTGGGCTTAAACACGGTATTTGCCCTTGTGCTCGAAACATAATTGTAAAAGGAAAAATTCACAGTAGAAATGGGAATCCAGTAGGATTCGGAATCCTACTAGTACAAATCGGAATTCTGATTTCTACTCGTACAAATCGGAATTCCGATTTGTACTGACAGCCAGTAGAAAATGGAATCCAGTACACATTAGAATCAACATAT
>JAGGCT020004127.1:68073-81160 GCA_017654935.2 Phymorhynchus buccinoides
GTTACATCTGGTGTAGACAGGGAGACAGTTCAGCCCCTCCGCTGTACAATGGTAATGAGAGTGTGGACAAGACTCTTTTAACTCCATCAACCATCGACTGAAATATCCTGCCCCATCAAGATTTATCAGATGTTTTATAACTGCTGGCATCTTCTTATTTGGGGGATACAATCTAAGGACAACACCGCACCTTTTTTCATCCGAGTCGTCCAGGCAATCTGAATACTCGTTGCAGCGCTGGTTGTGTGAAATGCGCTGACCATTGGCGCACACAAAGCCACGACGTGGAGCATGTTCACAGAAGGATTCATCGCTGTGATCTGGACAGTCGTGTGTGAAGTCACAGACCAGAGTGAAAGGCAGTGTTGTGGTCCCATCATCATCACAATCAAACATTACCATTTTTCGTGCCATTCTTTTTCGATCAATAAATGTAGAGCTGATGTTAAACGGTGCATCAAACTTATGTGATAAATCGTTTCTACAGACAACACGAAAATCATGTGACAGAAACTGATGTGTGATAAAACCTGTGGAGCAAACTGTTAAACGCTGTTGAGTTTTGGTGAACATCCACCCAAGTTGATGTGAGCCACGCATCTGTACAGTGTGCACAGGGAAGTCCTGGTGTTGTTTGGGTGGATTGGTTTCACACAGTATGTCCCATGATTCCATTGCAAAGGGCATTGCAAGGTACGTCGTTAATGCTAACATAACTGCTGAACCACGAGTAATCCTTGATGGCTCATAACCTGTACCTTTTATCATATTGATGTCATAATGGAAATCAACATGAGACTCGCTGTAGATCATAACACCGCTGATCCACCTTTCAAACTTACTGTACTCAAAGGGAACATAGATCCAGCCTGATGAATAACCTATTAGAACCCGGATCTTGGCATGAGTTTTGAAAATCCACTGAATGTCTTCTACCTCTGACCGTGATATCACTGTTCCTAGCGTTCCACCAATTTTACCACACACATGATTACCCAATGTATAAGTCACACGTGTGCTCAGTCTCATGAACTGGAAACATTTGTGGTGAGAAGCCACCAGTCCCTGGCACAGTGGACTGCTGTAAGGACAGTGCTCTGTTTCGTCCTGTCCTCCTTCACACTCTGTCTTCAGGTTACAGTCCAAGTGATCTTGAAAATCAGCGTAGAGGTCACCGGAGCAGTTGAACAACCTGCTGCCCAATTTTACAGGCTCTTTGAGGGACAGATGGAAGGAGAAAAGCACCTTTAATTGTGTGTACGATAGCCATTTAGGATTTGATGTACCACTGACGTGAAATCTCAGACTCGCTGCTGGAAAGACTGTGGCTGAGATGTTGTATCCATCACATACGCGCATTGTATTCTGAACATTTGTGGCTGGGGGTTTGTGAATCAGTTCGATGTAAAACTTACAGGGGTGGTTATACGTGGTTCCCTGGAAGCTGCCCATAATGACGTGTGTAGCTGGAGCTTTCACTTCTTCCCAATAATCTTCACGGACATTGAATGATTCCCTCAGGGTTGGTAACACGACATACCCTGAGTGTGGAGACACGTAGCAAACTACAAAACAGTGGTCGTGTACAGTCTGAAGATTAACTTTTAATGAATAAATATTGAGATATGTAAGTTTTAAACTTTGTTCAGTCAATGTGATAAACATTTCTTCCAAAGAATGGGAATCACAGTATATGTCAAGACAGCCATATAACCAATTTTCGGTATAACATATTTGAATTTCCCACATTCCGCCATCGCATAAATAGGACGTTCTTCGAACATACACCAGGAAAATCATGTCACGTGGTGCCTTCACGTGCAGACGACAAAATGGTCTGGAGCCCTCACAGTGTCCATACATCACGCCTTGCTGTGCTGGGAAGTCAGGCAGATCCAACATGTTACATTCTGACACATTGACTGACATGACAGTCACATTGATGACATTGGCAGTGAGGAAATAATCTGAACCTAAGCAGTTCTCACTGACGTGTTCTCCAAGTGACCAGCCCTGGGTGTGGCTGGTTTCGGCCTCTTCTGTCCGCGCAATGATCAGTGAAACCAAAAGTAAAGTTTTAGAAGATCATGACCTTCACACACACACACACAACTATAAAAAAACATGTTTAGTTTTGAAAGCTGTGACATTTGTTTCTTGAATTATTGATTTTAAAAAACAAATTTATTTCAAGTTGACCGTAAGGCTGAATTAAATCACTTTTTTTATCATTTGAAAAGGAAACACACGAAAGAAACAAAATGAATAAAGATTTGTTTAAACCAAACAAACAAGCGCATTACAAGCATCGGCTCCATTGAACAGTTTTTGCAAGAAGCAAGGCTGTTGTAGCAAACATTGCTCTACAACAAACCAAATGGAAACCACTAGCATGCATGTATGCTAGTCGGTCGTTTCCGACTATGACTGCCAGATAGCGAGGGGGCAAATGCTATTCTGGCGGGCTGGGCTAGAACTTGTTCATAGTGGAGATGCCTTGCCCAGGGTACATCCCCACTCTCTCGGACAAAGGGATTTGAGGACAGCTGGCGTTCGGGAAGCTCCCCAAAACCCAACCCATCCCTTTGGCTGCAGCATCAGAGCTGGTGCCAAGCAACTTGACAGAGGCGAGGGTTTTTTCTTCAGTCCTATGGGCTCAATGGGAAGTCTGAAACCACACAGTCGAGCTTCATCCACTTGATGGATGGGATTGTGAGTGTTGCTCCAATTCCGTGACCAACACTGCAGGTATCTGTGGTTCTCGTATCTGGTTAACGCCGGGATATCAATATGACCTTGACCTTGACGTATGACCTTGAAAACCGAAAAATCTTTAAGGGGCCATAACTTCCACACCGTTGGCCTTAGAGTCTTCAAATTTGGCATGTAGGTACTTTGGCTTATGGCCGTTCTGATGATGGCATAGCAATCAAGGTCAAGGTCAGGGAGATCGATAGGCCTTGAAAGTGGTAGGGGTCTAAAAATTGGGTTTTCAGCCATAATTTCCACATTTGTACTTGACAGTAGCGCTTCAGATTGTGTGTGGTACTGTATAACCTAGAGTAGAAAACATCCGAGCATAAAGTATCGCCATGCTGACCTTGACCTTGAAGTGTGACCTTGAAAACCGAAATTTCCTTCTTTGCGCTATATATTTCTTGTCCTAGCTGTATCTCGTGAACTAGAAGACAGAATCCCTTCAAATTGTGTGTCAGGATGTGACACTAAGAGTATAACACATTCGTACATAAATTATCCCTCGGAAACACAATGTCGCCGAGCGTCAGACATGTTTCCGTTTTTCTTCACCCTCCTATACCTCGTGAAATACTGTATAGAATCACTCCAAATTTTGTGTGGGTGTGTAAAAAGTAGAGTAGAAGACATTGCAGTACAAATTATGCCACGTGGGATTTTAATGTCGCCGAGCGGCAGACATGTCTCCGAGTTAAGGGTGTACACCCCATTAAGGGTGTACACCCCACTAATTAAGGGTGTACATCCCGGTAACGGAGGGGGTCTAATACTAAAAGTAAAAGACTTCATAGCACAAAATGTGCCACGTGGGGCTTAAATGTTGCCGAGTGGCAGACATGTCTCAGTGTTAAGGGTGTGCACCCCATCAATTAAGGGTGTGCATCCCGGAAAACGATTTGCACCCAGTCAAGGGTGTGTATAGGTGCATCACCCAAAGGTCACAAGGAGGACGGGGACCTAAGATGTGAGGGGGAAGGGAGGTACAGGGTGGGGCATGTACAGGGCGTAACCGGCAAAGGACATATCTGCCGCTCGGTGACGCCCTTGTTTTTTGTTTTTTTGTTTTTTACTGTCTGTCCCAAGGATATCTCCCGAACCGCTTGACCGAATCGCTTCAAATGTTGTGTGCTGGTGTGTCTGACAAGGACATTCACTCTTGCGAAAGGCAGCCATTTAGTGGCATCAAATAGGGGTTATTGGCGAGAGTTATCCCCCTGTCTGGTCAGTACTGAACCATCTTCCCCCACCCTCCAAGGGCATTCCCTCTTGCAAAAGGTGTTCGTTGCAGACCCCAATACGGGTTGACACTGGGGGATCCTCTGATTGAGGAGATTGTGGATTCGTATAGGATTCTTTCTTTTGTTTCTTGTTGTTGTTATGAGTGGGTATTTTCCCCTTGTTTGTTTTATTTCCTTCCCTACTTGGCCTTGTCCATTTAATTTTCGATTTTCGTGACAAGGGGGGTAAAAATGGAAGGACGAGCAGTATTTATTTAAAGTATACCATATTTAGGCCTATTCGGAACACATCAACACACGCACTCACATTCATAAACAGCACACCAAACGGAATGAATGAGTCAATACACCACACACTAGGTCAGACAGAAACCCAGACATTTTTGTATAAAAAATAACACTAAGTGTTCGCCACAAAATAATGTCCATTGTAGTAGTTCACACACATAAAAATGTAAGAGAGAGAGGGAGAGAGAGAGAATGTGTTGGAGAAAAAAAGAGCCGCCTCAAAAAAATGAAAAGAAAGGCGGGGACAGTGAAGGGTTTAAAAAAAAAAGAGAGAAAAAAAGAAAAGAAGGTTATAGCTCTTACCTCCATTGTGATGAAATGTTTTGAAAGACTTGTTCTCACACGCCTGTCAACCCACACAGCAGCCCCCACATCTCGATCCCAACCAGTTTGCATACAAGCCCAACAGAAGTACTGATGATGCAACTCTGACTCTCTTTCACAATACTTACACACACCTTAAAAAAACTGGATCTTTTGTTCGAATTCTGTTCATTGATTTTTCTTCCGCTTTCAACACTATCCAACCTCATCTTATGGCCAAAAAACGTCTGTCTTATGACGTCACCCCCCCCCCCCCCCCCCCCCCCCCCCCCGGACTCGTTCAATGGATTCTCAGCTGTTCTTGTTCAAAGATCCCAGTCTGTCCGTTTTCAAAAAGCTCTTTCCTCTGTTAAACACACTTCCACTGGCTCTCCCCAAGGCACTGACCTCTCACCTGTCCTCTTCACTCTTTATACCAATGACTGCTCTGGCACTGACACTACTCCTCTTGTCAAATACTCTGACTACTCCGCCCTTCAAGACCTTTCCAATTCAGACCAAGTTTACTTTGACAGTGTAGATGAATTTACCTCCTGGTGTGACAACAACTACCTTGACCTTAATGTTAAAAATATTAAAGAAGTATTGATTGATTTCAGGAAGAACCCGACTGCCGTACCAGATCTTTTTATTAAAAGGACGAGAGTTGAGCGTGTGGACGAATACAAGTATCTGGGAACTGTTATTGACGACAATTGAATTTTAGTGCTAACATTAATCTTATCCACACAAAAATGCCAATCCAGAATTTATTGTCTACAAAAACTCAGAAGTCTTGATGTAAACTTGCAAGTACTGCAGGGTTTTTTACAGATGTTTTACTGAGTCAGTTCTAACCTTCTCTTGCGTATGTTGGTATGGCAGTCTGAATGTGAAAAACAAGAATGTGCTGGGTAAAATTGTGAATGTCTGTGCAAAGATTGTTGGAGTGAAACAGGACGGTATGAATGTGTTGCATGAGCGGCGCGTGATAGGAAAGGGTCGAATGATTGCGAGTGATTCCAGCCATGGACTTTGCATATTTTATGAACTTTTACCATCTGGCATGCGTTACCGAACGCCAAAGTTAAAACATCTTAGAAGCCGAAACAGTTTTATCCCCATGTCAATCTCTTTTAAGAACAAGTAAATGGTTTGTATTTTTACTTGACTATACTTTTTTTTTTTTAATTAGCATTTTTATCTTAACCAAGAAAGTGTGTGTGTGTGTGTGTGTGTGTGTGTGTGTGTGTGTGTTTGGAGGGGTAGGGGTGGGGGATGCACATGCGCGCGTGTGTACATGGGAGTGTGGCTGTGGGAGTATGCATGCTCTTGCAAGTATGTAGGCGCACGTGGGCACACACATGCGTGTGTGGAAAAGAGGGTTGGGTGGGTGGTCTATGGTGGTTGGAGTGTGTTTGTGTGTGATATTGCATTTGTGTATTCTCATGTAGATCTGTGTACTTTTCTGTCTTGTTTTGTATTTAAGCATGATTCGGAAAATATTGTTCTATGTGACGTCTTATATGTTGAAATCGCGGGTGTCGCCATATTTAATTTCTCATTTTGAGATCATAAAGATTTGTTGAAGTTGAAGTTGAAGTTGATCCTGCTGTCCATAAACAGGGACGCTTCTTTGACCCCTCATAAAATCATCAATTGATTTCTGATGAAATCTATAAAATAAAATAAAATAAATGTCTCAGCATTATGTTTTAGTAAACAATTTCTGTTCATACTGATACATGGTCACTTTTCATACAAAAAAGTCAGCTTTTTATAACGCCCCTGAATGGTATTCCGCGCTGTTAAGGTCTCTGTAAACGTGAACATTTCTCACTCTTTCCACATGACCACACAGTACGCCTATCACAGTGTGCCAAGGGAAAAGAGTGAAACATGTTCACGTGCATTGAGACCTTTATAAAGACCCCCCCCCCCCCCCCCCCCCGAACACAGTAAGACCAAAGATCAAAGCAAACTGGTTGTGTGGGACGGTGACAACACCACTTCTAGGTTTAAAAAGAAAACTCTTGGCTATCATCTAAAATAGGTGAGAAATCTTAATTTTATTTTGCGTCCCCCCAAATAACGGACAACGGAACGGATTAATGTGGCTGTGCCATTCAGAAGACGTAGGAGGTACGAATTGCGTGATTGCAGTATCATTACGAAAATGCAGCCCAGTTTTTTTTGCTTTGAAATATTTGCAAAATGGACAACATTGACCCTAAGACTTTAAAGATGTTTAAGTGGTATTTCCAGTTTTAATCAGCTTATTGGTGCATTGGATAACAAACAAAAGAGCGTCACGCAAATTGGCATCAAATGTTGCCAAAATGAACTTTCGTTTGTCTTCCAAAGAGTGTTCCGCTTCGTTGCATTTTGGTTGTGACAAAATACTACCTTTCCTGTGTCCAAACCTCACAATTAAATATCAACCCCCAAGCTCCTCATAAGGCAGGAAAGTTGGTGGTACGAACTACGATACCAGTGATTCAGGTAAACTGGGTCACTTACCTACCATAAGGCAGGAAAGTTGGTGGTACGAACTACGATACCAGTGATTCAGGTAAACTGGGTCACTTACCTACCATAAGGCAGGAAAGTTGGTGGTACGAACTACAATACCAGTGATTCAGGTAAACTGGGTCACTTACCTACCTACTATAAGGCAGGAAAGCTGGTGGTACGAACTACGATACCAGTGATTCAGGTAAACTGGGTCACTTACCTACCATAAGGCAGGAAAGTTGGTGGTACGAACTACGATACCAGTGATTCAGGTAAACTGGGTCACTTACCTACCATAAGGCAGGAAAGTTGGTGGTACGAACTACAATACCAGTGATTCAGGTAAACTGGGTCACTTACCTACCTACTATAAGGCAGGAAAGTTGGTGGTACGAACTACGATACCAGTGATTCAGGTAAACTGGGTCACTTACCTACCATAAGGCAGGAAAGTTGGTGGTACGAACTACGATACCAGTGATTCAGGTAAACTGGGTGACTTACCTACCATAAGGCAGGAAAGTTGGTGGTACGAACTACGATACCAGTGATTCAGGTAAACTGGGTCACTTACCTACCATAAGGCAGGAAAGTTGGTGGTACGAACTACGATACCAGTGATTCAGGTAAACTGGGTCAATTACCTACCTACCATAAGGCAGGAAAGTTGGTGGTACGAACTACGATACCAGTGATTCAGGTAAACTGGGTCACTTACCTACCTACCATAAGGCAGGAAAGTTGGTGGTACGAACTACGATACCAGTGATTCAGGTAAACTGGGTCACTTACCTACCATAAGGCAGGAAAGTTGGTGGTACGAACTACGATACCAGTGATTCAGGTAAACTGGGTCACTTACCTACCTACCATAAGGCAGGAAAGTTGGTGGTACGAACTACGATACCAGTGATTCAGGTAAACTGGGTCACTTACCTACCATAAGGCAGGAAAGTTGGTGGTACGAACTACGATACCAGTGATTCAGGTAAACTGGGTCACTTACCTACCTACCATAAGGCAGGAAAGTTGGTGATACGAACTACGATACCAGTGATTCAGGTAAACTGGGTCACTTACCTACCATAAGGCAGGAAAGTTGGTGGTACGAACTACGATACCAGTGATTCAGGTAAACTGGGTCACTTACCTACCATAAGGCAGGAAAGTTGGTGGTACGAACTACGATACAAGTGATTCAGGTAAACTGGGTCACTTACCTACCATAAGTCAGGAAAGTTGGTGGTACGAACTACGATACCAGTGATTCAGGTAAACTGGGTCACTTACCTACCTACCATAAGGCAGGAAAGTTGGTGGTACGAACTACGATACCAGTGATTCAGGTAAACTGGGTCACTTACCTACCATAAGGCAGGAAAGTTGGTGGTACGAACTACGATACCAGTGATTCAGGTAAACTGGGTCACTTACCTACCTACCATAAGGCAGGAAAGTTGGTGGTACGAACTACGATACCAGTGATTCAGGTAAACTGGGTCACTTACCTACCATAAGGCAGGAACGTTGGTGGTACGAACTACGATACCAGTGATTCAGGTAAACTGGGTCACTTACCTACCTACCATAAGGCAGGAAAGTTGGTGATACGAACTACGATACCAGTGATTCAGGTAAACTGGGTCACTTACCTACCTACCATAAGGCAGGAAAGTTGGTGGTACGAACTACGATACCAGTGATTCAGGTAAACTGGGTCACTTACCTACCATAAGGCAGGAAAGTTGGTGGTACGAACTACGATACCAGTGATTCAGGTAAACTGGGTCACTTACCTACCATAAGGCAGGAAAGTTGGTGGTACGAACTACGATACCAGTGATTCAGGTAAACTGGGTCACTTACCTACCCTACGAACTACGATAAGTGATTCAGGTAAACTGGGTCACTTACCTACCATAAGGCAGGAAAGTTGGTGGTACGAACTACGATACCAGTGATTCAGGTCACTTACCTACTGTTGGTCACTGATTCAGGTAAACTACCTACCATAAGGCAGGAAAGTTGGTGGTACGAACTACGATACCAGTGATTCAGGTAAACTGGGTCACTTACCTACCTACCATAAGGCAGGAAAGTTGGTGGTACGAACTACGATACCAGTGATTCAGGTAAACTGGGTCACTTACCTACCATAAGGCAGGAAAGTTGGTGGTACGAACTACGATACCAGTGATTCAGGTAAACTGGGTCACTTACCTACCATAAGGCAGGAAAGTTGGTGGTACGAACTACGATACCAGTGATTCAGGTAAACTGGGTCACTTACCTACCCATAAGGCAGGAAAGTTGGTGGTACGAACTACGATACCAGTGATTCAGGTAAACTGGGTCACTTACCTACCATAAGGCAGGAAAGTTGGTGGTACGAACTACGATACCAGTGATTCAGGTAAACTGGGTACGAACTACGATACAAGTGATTCAGGTAAACACTTACCTACCATAAGGCAGGAAAGTTGGTGGTACGAACTACGATACCAGTGATTCAGGTAAACTGGGTCACTTACCTACCTACATAAGGCAGGAAAGTTGGTGGTACGAACTACGATACCAGTGATTCAGGTAAACTGGGTCACTTACCTACCATAAGGCAGGAAAGTTGGTGGTACGAACTACGATACCAGTGATTCAGGTAAACTGGGTGACTTACCTACCATAAGGCAGGAAAGTTGGTGGTACGAACTACGATACCAGTGATTCAGGTAAACTGGGTCACTTACCTACCATAAGGCAGGAAAGTTGGTGGTACGAACTACGATACCAGTGATTCAGGTAAACTGGGTCAATTACCTACCTACCATAAGGCAGGAAAGTTGGTGGTACGAACTACGATACCAGTGATTCAGGTAAAGGTACCATAAGGCTGGTGGTACGAACTACGATACCAGTGATTCAGGTAAACTGGGTCACTTACCTACCATAAGGCAGGAAAGTTGGTGGTACGAACTACGATACCAGTGATTCAGGTAAACTGGGTCACTTACCTACCATAAGGCAGGAAAGTTGGTGGTACGAACTACGATACCAGTGATTCAGGTAAACTGGGTCACTTACCTACCTACCATAAGGCAGGAAAGTTGGTGGTACGAACTACGATACCAGTGATTCAGGTAAACTGGGTCAATTACCTACCTACCATAAGGCAGGAAAGTTGGTGGTACGAACTACGATACCATTCAGGATTCACTTAGGTAAACAGGAAAGGGTGGTCACTTACCTACCTGGGTCATACCATAAGGCAGGAAAGTTGGTGGTACGAACTACGATACCAGTGATTCAGGTAAACTGGGTCACTTACCTACCATATAAGGCAGGAAAGTTGGTGGTACGAACTACGATACCAGTGATTCAGGTAAACTGGGTCACTTACCTACCATAAGGCAGGAAAGTTGGTGGAAACTACGGATTCAGGTGGGTCACTTACCTACCTACCATAAGGCAGGAAAGTTGGTGGTACGAATACGATACCAGGTAAACTGTCATTACCTACCAGGCAGGAAACTGGTGGTACGAACTACGATACCACTTAAACTGGGTCACTTACCTACCATAAGGCAGGAAAGTTGGTGGTACGAACTACGATACCAGTGATTCAGGTAAACTGGGTCACTTACCTACCTACCATAAGGCAGGAAAGTTGGTGGTACGAACTACGATACCAGTGATTCAGGTAAACTGGGTCACTTACCTACCTACTATAAGGCAGGAAAGTTGGTGGTACGAACTACGATACCAGTGATTCAGGTAAACTGGGTCACTTACCTACCATAAGGCAGGAAAGTTGGTGGTACGAACTACGATACCAGTGATTCAGGTAAACTGGGTCACTTACCTACCTACCATAAGGCAGGAAAGTTGGTGGTACGAACTACGATACTAGTGATTCAGGTAAACTGGGTCACTTATTACCATAAGGCAGGAAAGTTGGTGGTACGAACTACGATACCAGTGATTCAGGTAAACTGGGTCACTTACCTACCATAAGGCAGGAAAGTTGGTGGTACGAACTACGATACCAGTGATTCAGGTAAACTGGGTCACTTACCTACCATAAGGCAGGAAAGTTGGTGGTACGAACTACGATACCAGTGATTCAGGTAAACTGGGTCACTTACCTACCTACCATAAGGCAGGAAAGTTGGTGGTACGAACTACGATACCAGTGATTCAGGTAAACTGGGTCACTTACCTACCTACCATAAGGCAGGAAAGTTGGTGGTACGAACTACGATACCAGTGATTCAGGTAAACTGGGTCACTTACCTACCATAAGGCAGGAAAGTTGGTGGTACGAACTACGATACCAGTGATTCAGGTAAACTGGGTCACTTACCTACCTACCATAAGGCAGGAAAGTTGGTGGTACGAACTAAGATACCAGTGATTCAGGTAAACTGGGTCACTTACCTACCATAAGGCAGGAAAGTTGGTGGTACGAACTACGATACCAGTGATTCAGGTAAACTGGGTCACTTACCTACCTACCATAAGGCAGGAAAGTTGGTGGTACGAACTACGATACCAGTGATTCAGGTAAACTGGGTCACTTACTTACCTACCATAAGGCAGGAAAGTTGGTGGTACGAACTACGATACCAGTGATTCAGGTAAACTGGGTCACTTACCTACCATAAGGCAGGAAAGTTGGTGGTACGAACTACGATACCAGTGATTCAGGTAAACTGGGTCACTTACCTATAAGGCTGGTGTCACGATACCAGTGATTAGGTAAACTGGGTCACTTACCTACCATAAGGCAGGAAAGTTGGTGGTACGAACTACGATACCAGTGATTCAGGTAAACTGGGTCACTTACCTACCATAAGGCAGGAAAGTTGGTGGTACGAACTACGATACCAGTGATTCAGGTAAACTGGGTCACTTACCTACCATAAGTCAGGAAAGTTGGTGGTACGAACTACGATACAAGTGATTCAGGTAAACTGGGTCACTTACCTACCTACTATAAGGCAGGAAAGTTGGTGGTACGAACTACGATACCAGTGATTCAGGTAAACTGGGTCACTTACCTACCATAAGGCAGGAAAGTTGGTGGTACGAACTACGATACCAGTGATTCAGGTAAACTGGGTCACTTACCTACCATAAGGCAGGAAAGTTGGTGGTACGAACTACGATACCAGTGATTCAGGTAAACTGGGTCACTTACCTACCTACATAAGGCAGGAAAGTTGGTGGTACGAACTACGATACCAGTGATTCAGGTAAACTGGGTCACTTACCTACCATAAGGCAGGAAAGTTGGTGGTACGAACTACGATACCAGTGATTCAGGTAAACTGGGTCACTTACCTACCTACCATAAGGCAGGAAAGTTGTGGGTGGTACGAACTACGATACCAGTGATTCAGGTAAACTGGGTCACTTACCTACCTATAAGGCAGGAAAGTTGGTGGTACGAACTACGATACCAGTGATTCAGGTAAACTGGGTCACTTACCTACCATAAGGCAGGAAAGTTGGTGGTACGAACTACGATACCAGTGATTCAGGTAAACTGGGTCACTTACCTACCTACCATAAGGCAGGAAAGTTGGTGGTACGAACTACGATACCAGTGATTCAGGTAAACTGGGTCACTTACCTACCTACCATAAGGCAGGAAAGTTGGTGGTACGAACTACGATACCAGTGATTCAGGTAAACTGGGTCACTTACCTACCTACCATAAGGCAGGAAAGTTGGTGGTACGAACTACGATACCAGTGATTCAGGTAAACTGGGTCACTTACCTACCATAAGGCAGGAAAGTTGGTGGTACGAACTACGATACCAGTGATTCAGGTAAACTGGGTCACTTACCTACCTACCATAAGGCAGGAAAGTTGGTGGTACGAACTACGATACCAGTGATTCAGGTAAACTGGGTCACTTACCTACCATAAGGCAGGAAAGTTGGTGGTACGAACTACGATACCAGTGATTCAGGTAAACTGGGTCAC
>JAGGCT020004127.1:81660-89160 GCA_017654935.2 Phymorhynchus buccinoides
GTCCGTCACATCCTTAAATCACTAGGAACCGCAACGTCCAGCACAGAGAGGTCAGCCGGCGTACTGGGCATTCAAGGCATCGCAGAGGAGGTGAAGCAAAGGCGTGAAGGTGGCTGGGCCATCTCCTCAGATGAGCAAGAAACCAGACATCACACATTGCGCTGAGATGGGCTCCGCCCTGGAAAGCAATCCGAGCAGCCACTGGGCAACCTGGAGGAGGACTGTGGAGGAGGATATGAGGGCAGCAATAAAGACGTGGAGCGAGCTCAGCTGGCTTCCAGAACCATCATGGATGAATGAACTTTGTGGCGCCTTATCTCCGCCGGGAGCGAAGTATTAACGTAACGTACGGACCCCCGCGACACCCCCCCCCCCCTCTACAAATCCCTTGGTCCGGCCAGTAAAACTGGAAGTTAATTCCGCAAGGTCAAGGAAGATGAAAAGTAAAACTACTGTTTGAACCAAAGGCGTTCGCCGAGGCCCTAGTGGGAGGCTGGGTGTTACAGAACATGATTCGATTTATAACTAGTTGGGCAACTGCCCATTTCGTAACCATAGGGAGGGAAGAACTTTGGGAGGGGAAGGGGACACCGTAGGAGGGGAGAGAAAGTTGTTGTGGGTTAGAGAGACAGAATGGGAGAGGGAGAGATGACAAGTAAAGAAGGAGAAAAAATGACGATGGCAAGGAGGACGACACATCGAAAGGAAGTAAAAGCCCGAGGGAGACACACACATGAAGGGAAAACAAGAAAGAAACAGAGAGAGGGAGAGAGAGACAGAGAGATATATATAGAGAGAGAAAGAGAGACAGAGAGAAGAGAGAGAGAGTATGAGAGAGAGAAATAGAGCGAGCGAAAGAGAGAGTAGAAGATATAGTCTCTCTCTCTATCTCCTTATTAACTGGGGGGTGTAGACAGATAGCGCGCGCATAGCAGCAGCAGCAGCAGCTGGCAACACTCCGCACACAGGTAGAAGTAAAAACAAGAACATAATACTTTTGAATAGGTTAACCTGGAATTTGAAGAAGAAAGGGGACACGAGAAAATAAAAAAGAGCACTTATACGAACAATAGCAAAAAAAAAAAAAAGTAAACAAAATTTCAGAAAAATAAAATAGTGAAAAAAAAATTAAGTATAAACTAAAAAAAAAAAAAAAAGAAAAGAAAAGTAAGAAAAAAAAAAGCTTCCGAAAGAGCTGAAGTTAGAGGTTGAACAATCAATAAAATGTGAAATAGAAGCGCTAAAAAATAAAAAAAAGGGATAAATACAAAAATATAATGAGTTGGGGCAAAAGTGGAGTTTTGCGCTGGTAAGTTAGAAATAGATTCGCCAAGTGTTACATACGTATGCAGTTTGGTCATTGATTTCCACAAGTTGAGTTGAGTCTTGCTATAGTTGCAAGAGTCGTTTGAGTTAGTGCACGACGGTCTGGCGTCCCCCGCTTGTGAATAGTATATGGTTCGAGGTAGGTTTTCAAGTAGTAATGTCGATGATATCTGTTTGCCAAGTTGTGATAAGGTATGCGCGCGGAGGCACTTAACATTCTCTTCGCGTGAGTTTCAAGCGCTTTTGCACGCGGGACGTTATTTGTTTTTCTGTGCTTAGATTTTGTAAGATTTGCTAGTCTTCGGTTTTAAAGTTTAGTTAGTGAAAGAGTCTTTAGTTCTTGTTAGTTTGAGTTAGATGGAGTCGATGTTTTTCTGTCCTTGTTTGGTTGCTGTGACGTTTAGTGAGTTTCCTTCAGTGGTTTATTTAGGTCAAGTTTCTACAGCTGGGACTGTAGTTAAGTTTGTTTTTGATAATGATTGTTGTAGGGCTTACGAGGGCCAGGAGATGTGAGAGTGACGTTAGTTCCTTTATGTTAGTTAGTAGTATTAGTGCTATTTTACTAGTAATTAAGTAGTTTTGGTCTTAGCTCTTCCTGTTGCTAGACCGTTTCACCTCTTAGTTACGTTGTTTATTTAATACGCATTCATATTGCTTTTCGCCGCACGTTGCCATCCTACCGTAGTAACATGTTTTTGTCTTACGAACTGTTTTTGTTATTTTAGTTGCTTTTTTTTTTAATGTTGATTTGTTTTTGAGGTTTTCTTTTTCTTTTTCTGTGGGTTGGAGTTTTTTTTTTTTTGTTTATCGTTCTAGGGAAATTATTTGTTTCTTCGGGATTTGGCGAGTTTTTGTGAGTTGTTGTGCTGTTTCTGGTATGTTTAGTTTGCTGTTTTGTATAAAGTTGTAGTTGTTGTTTTTTGCTGAGTTAGTTGGCTTTGATGTTTTATAGTTCTTAAGTAGTAGTTTTTTTTTTTTTTTGTCTTTTGCTTTTTAGTGTGTGTTTGTTTTCTTCATTTTGACTCTTTTTAGTTGTCTTGCCCTCGACGTTACTTGAGAACGTCTTGTCTTCCCCTTCCCTGTTTTTACCCTCCTTAGTTGTTTATCTGTTTTAGTTTTAGTTGTTTTTTTTCTTTTGATGAGTCTGTCTAGTTAGAATTCTTTTTTGGATTATTTTTTTGCCCCCAGCGTCTCTTTTAGTTTTAGTTTTTGCTTAAGTTTTCTTCGGGTAGTTTTGTGTTTGCTTTTGAGGTAGTTAATCTAATCTTATTCCAGTTTTTGTACTAGTTGCTTTGGAAACGCTTCCCCTATGTTGGTTTTGTAAACCCCCTGCATGCTTAGAGTTTTCGCTCAACCCGTGCCAGTTCAGTTGGGAGAGATTACTTACAAGAAAGTAGCGATGTTTGCATTAAGCAAAAGTATGTAGGCCTAATCGTTTGTCAGTTTTATCCAAACCCTTTTTATGGCGTGTTATGTGATGTTTTTAGTTTTTTTCACGTGCGTTAAAGATATACAGTTTTTGCTCGTACTCTATCACTTTTTTGTTATTGTTTTTGTCCTTTTTATCGTCTCTTGCGTTTGCCGAAAAAAAATATTTGTGTGTTTCTTTTCCTTACGTTGCTAGTAGAGTTTCTGACGTTAGTATTTTTTTATCAGAATTGTTTCGTTTCGTATACTGGAAAACAGAGTTTTTTGCTTTTAGGTTTAGGCTTTTTTTAGTGCTTTTTTAGTTTGTTAGGTAGAATTTAATAGCTTTTTTCATATGGTATCTGTCTCTCTCTGTTAAACCAGATACGTTTCGTTGCGTTTTTTTTCCTCTTTTTATATCTCCTTTGATTACCTCTTGTTTCTTCTCTCTCTCTCTCGATCAGTCTCTGTCTCTCTCTCTTAAGTTGGTTCTGGCTTGAGACTGGTTTATTATGTAGTGTACAGTTATGGGAATTTTTCCACTTCTCTTTTTTCGGCACACTGTTTGGTTGTTGTTTTATTGGGAATGCACTACATACTGGATTTATTTTTTCTTCTAGATCGCTCGTGACACAACATTTTTCAAGCATTGAATAGAGTGTTCCAATGAACAAAATAAAACTAAACGCGTTAGTAAAACAAAAAAAAGTCTTAAGATTTTTTTGTGATATTCATATAGAGGAAGTAAGACAGATTTGGTTTAATATAAGTAGTACTTATCTTTGCTTTTAGTTATGTTTGCAGTTGTGTTTTGTTTCGTGCTACGTGCACGTTTGTTTGATCTTTTAATTATGAGTTATTAATGTATTTTCTGTTATTTATTCCTTTAAATAGAATATAAGGTTCTCGTGAGATAAGAAGCCTCTTGTCCTCTGCTTTCATTAACATTTCTTGTTTTTTTTAAGCTGTCTTTAAAACATGTGTTCGTTTTTTCACCTGTGAGTTATTTGCTAATATTCTTTGAGCATTCTCTTGCACCATATTTTGCTTTCTTAGATTGTTTTTAGTCTGTTTGCGTTGTGGGTTTTTTTTATTTTTTTTTAGGGCAGGAGGGGGTGGTGGAAAATTTGTTTGTTGATTATTTACACTTTCTTGCTATATTATTCGTAATTCCAGTTTTTATCTAACACCATTTGGGGATCTGTTCGTCTCTAGTGTCTAATCCGAACTTTCTTTGAGATCAAAAGAAAAAAAAGGAATAAATATATAAAAATAAAAAAATAAAAATAAAAAATATTAAAAAAAAAAAAAAAAAAAAAAAAACAAAAAAAGAAAAAAAAAAAAAAAAAAAAAAAAATATTGAAAAAAAAAAAAAAAAAAATAAAAAAATGAAAAAAAAAAAAAAAAAAACACAAGAAAAAAAAAAAAAAAAAAAAGAAATAAAAGAAAAAAACAAAAAAGCACAATAAAAAAACTAAGAACAAAAATAATAATCATTAAATAATTTTTAAAAAAAAAAAAAAAAAGAACAAACCAACGAAGAAAAAAAAGTTCCAATGTAAGAATCTGAAAGACATTTTAAATGGATTTAAACAAAATAAAAAATTGTTATCTGAAATATGTATACAGACACTCACATCAAGCAAGCGGACACGCATTCGCACATGTGCGTACAGTCTCTCCTCTCTCTCTCTCTTCTCTATCTCTCTACTATATATAATAATATATAGTATATATATATATATATACTATAGATATCTATATCTGCGATATGTCGGTCTCTAATAAGACCCTATCTATGTATTAGAATATATATATACTAAACATGTGCTTAAATATCTATCTCGATTCTCGGTCTCCACCTTGATCTCTCTCTCCCTCTTTCTTGGGTTGTTTGCTATCAGGGGCTTAGTTCAGTGTGGAATTACGAAATCCCTATTAAAAAGCTGTAGCTAATTAGCTTATTTCTCATACACTGAAGGAAAGAAACATTTCGATCGTTGCGAAAAAGTTCTCTTCCCTCCCTCTACTCATCGACTTCGACTCAGACTTCTCTCTGAGATAAGATGTCGTGAGAGATAGAGGATGTACGAGAGTAGAGATAGAGAGAAGAGATAGAAGGAGAATGGTCCTACTCTCTCAGATCGAGAAGAGATACTAGGAGAATCTCTCAGGTAGAATCTAGAAAATACTATCTGGCTGTCTATATCTCTCTCTCTATGATATATTTCTCTCTCCCTCCCTCTCTATATCCATCTTTATTATTATCACCCTCTCTCTCTCTATATCTTCCTCTTAGTCTCAACTCTATCTCTCTTCCCTCTATCCTCGTCTCTCTCTCTCTCTCCTGATAACTTCTCTCTTTCTCTCCTCCCCTGGGAACTATATCGTCTGCATGCTTTCTCTCTTCTCTCTCCATCTCTCTCTATCCCTCCCATCTTGTCCTCACATTCTCTCTCTCATCTCCCTCCACCTCTCTCTTACTCCATCTCTCCCCCTCTTCTCTCTCTTCTCTCTCTCTGTCTCATCTCTCTCTATCGTCTCTCTCTCTCTATCTATCTATCTTTCCATACACGTAAAGCTGCCTGCAATCCAGGACAAGGAAACGTGCAACACCACGGAACAATAAGCACAGGAGAAAGAGAGGCAGAAAGAACCAAACAAACGAGATGGAAAACAAAAAGAAGGGTCCCTATGAACAAATCAGCACAATGCAATTAGGTCAATAAGTCTGAAAGGTAAAATAAGAACATTGCTGATCCCTTTCCATCTCAATGGCATAGAAGAAGAAGTGGAAGAAAGAAGAAAGAAAGGAAGGAAGGTGTGAAAGAAAGAAAAGAAGGAAGGAAAGAGACAAAATGATGAGCAGCAACAACAACATCAAGCCCAAGAAAATGGAAATGGAAGAAGACCAAACAAAACGCCATACAAACAACGTAATGATTAATTGTTGGTGTCACCACCATAGATATGGCCTGACGAAAAGTGAGCAATTCACTTGCCAAATTGGCCACAAATGATATGATGGGCGTTTTGTGTTTTAGTGCTTATCCAAACAACTTATACAATTTTAAACTTATTTTCTTCGGGTTTCGATTAGGTTATTCATGACTAAATTATCATTACTTATTGATCACCCATTCGCATCAAAAGGCCCTCTCTCCTCTACCACTACGTACAGGGGGAAAACTCTGAAATTGTTCTTAGTTGTATAGAGTGTTGGCTGATTTACTCAAGAGGTTTAATCACCGTGCTCTGTCCTTAATTTAATTAACTTAATTAAAAAAAATATTAACATTATGTAAACAAAAGTTTGGTGACACGTTAAGTTCTGTAACATTTAATTTGTTGGTGAAACCTGTAACTTGTTTTCTATTTCTGCAAAGACTGTTATTAAAAGCTAAAATAACCCAGGTTGTGCCAAAAAAATATATATTGAAAAAGTTTAACTCTCAAATTACACAAAAAATTGTTAAAACGTAAAATAAGTCATGTAAACAAAATAACATTTAAAATCTTGACTTACCCATTCCTTTAGTGTGTGTGTGTGTGTGGTGTGTGTGATGTGTGTGGTTTTTTTTGTTTTTTTTTTGTTGCGGGAGGGTGGGGGGGGGGGGTGGGGGTGGGGTTTCCACAAACTTACAGCACACGCTGTGTAACAAAATATTGTTGAAACCGTGCAAATGGTGTAAAGAGAACAGTTCTTAAAAACCCTTTTTTTCATAACGATGATTATGTTATGTTACTGTGGGACAACAATTCATAACAGAATAGTTTATGCAACAAAGGTATTCTTAGATTGCCTACATTTCAACAACATAACAATGAACGTCATACTATTAATTCCTTGTTTGTTCTAGTCCACTTTTAGTATTCATTTTCATTTTTTTTAAACACCATTTTTGATAGATCAATCTGCAGCCTCTGCAAGCTTTGCGCGTGCTATGGTACGATGGTGGCCACTTTCTCAGTTCATTCATGCAATTGTTTTCAATGCCAGTGGCTTGAATTGCTAGGCACTATTTTTGTTCTTTGTTGAGTGTTTCAAATCTGTATATGTTAAATTTGTATATTTTCTTTTATAAAATGCACGTTATGATTCATTAACATAATCGTTTGAAATAAAGGATATAGCATAAATATATTGTGTCATTAAATTAAATTATTTCCATGTCAAACTACAACCACATACATAGTGTCCTTTTTGCTACGCATTATTCCACATGATATAGCATATTTTGGGTATGTTTTAAGCCGATATGGCCAAACCTTATTTACTAATTGAAATTAAGTTGTATACATGTGAATAAAAATTGAACTTCCGAGGAATCGTGGCTAGTCATGCTCCCAGAACACGTTACACCTTGTACAGGTTTTCCGGTTGGGTGAACATGAGTGAGGTCATCGTTGAGAACAAAAGATACCCAATGAACGTGCATTCCCAAGAATCGCGAGCTACCCATCTACTTTGATACTGGATTCCCCCCACTTCTCTCTCTCTCTGAGAATAGTTACCTCTGTAAATATTTTTCATTCAATTCATCTCTCTCATCTCTCTCACTCTCTCTCGCTCATCTCATCTCTCTCTCTCTCTCTCTCTCCTCAGTCTCATCTTCTCTCTCTCTCTCCCTCTCTCTCTCTCTCTCTCTCTCTCTTATCACAAGCTCCTAATAGACAATCTTGTTTATTAGTAATGCTAATTAATGAGTTTTACTTCCAACGTTACTAATGCCATCAGCTTATGCCCAGATTCTTATACATCTCGCT
>JAGGCT020004127.1:94160-121660 GCA_017654935.2 Phymorhynchus buccinoides
GTCGTGTATCGGCTTTCGCCATGTACGATGGTCTGAACAAACCAACCAGGGTATAAACTAAAATTTATGTTTTACTGAATCACTGTCTTAGACAAAAAGGCAGAGAAGCGATCAGAATTTGAACATGTAGCGTCTGTTTATATGACATGAATATGTGGTGCTATGTAGTCAGAAACATGCTAAAACATGTGCTCCCCCATTCTCCTGTTTGCTTATTTATTACTATTTTCAGTATTCTTTTTCTTCTCTTATTCTTTGTTTGTTTGTGTATTATTGTTGTTGTTTTTGATTTTCTTCTAAACATAACTTCACTGATTATCAGATTTGTAATATTTAAAATATTTTATTATTCAATTTTTGATATTAGAAGTTAGCTTGATAACTTTGATGTAAAAAATATTACTAACTTTGTTATTCAAGTATCCAATTGCTCATGAGCATTATTTTCTTACTTGTTCATTGTTATTATTATTTTGATTGGTCATGGCATTGTTTATGCATGGTTGCTTTCAACAGTCGTCATATGTAATGTAATATACATGTAGATAGCGAGCACACTATTAGCTTTTCAAGCTTGTTGCTTCTCATTTATGTTGACAACGTATTGATGAATGTGTGCCCTGTTGATCTGAATAAAGATTTATTTTAAACCAATAATTTTAATGTCTTTCATTGGTTTTAGGTCGAGAGAATGGTATCTCCAATCTGTATCATAGGAATAGGAATAGGTATAAGGGCTAGATAGGCCGTGAAGCCTTTAAACAGGTCCCCTTTAAACGTCCCGTAGTTGTTGTTTTACATTATTCATGATTAGTCAGGGTTGGCTGATTACTCATCAAAGTCCAGCGAATCTACGATTATAAGACAGATCTATGGCTGCACGTTTATACTAAAGTTATAGTTTTTAATATTTCTACCCCCACCCCCATTAATATTTTTGTCCCCATTCCCGTCTCTTCTTCTTTTCGGCTCTCTCCCCCTAAATAATTAATTATGGCCATCTGTCGGAGGCAGGCATAACGGTTTTGTTTTTGACCCGAGGCGAGCTGCACAGATGATGATGCCCATGAACCAGGGTGGAGAGGTGATTTGGTCTCACTGAAACGTGGCACATTCTGCAAGCCCGCCTCTGTCTCTGTCTGTCTCTGTCTGTCTTCTGGCCGTCTCTCTCTCTCTCGTCTCTCTCCTCTCTCTCTCTACCCGTGTCTGCTCTCTATCTCTCCTCTCATCATCTCTGGTCTCTCTCTCTCTCTCGGTCATCGTCTCTCTCTCTCTCGCTCCTCGGCTCTCTCATCTCTCCCGAGTCTCCTCTCTCTCTCTCTTCTCTCTCTCTTGCCTTAAATGTTTAGTCCACAAGAGTTTGTGTTATTTTCTAGTTTTTGATGCAAATGTTATGTGTCTTTATAATCCCTAATGATTACTGGGCAGAAGGCCTATTCATTAACTGTTTTTGAATCTCTCTCTCTCTCTCTCTCGTCTCTCTCTCTCTCTCTCTCTCATCTCTCTCTCTCTCTCTCTCTCTCTCTCGCTCTCTCCTCTCTCTCTCTCTCTTTCTCTCTCTCTCTCTCTCTCTCTCTTCGTTCTTTGTGATCCTTTAGCTGTTTGCCATGAAAATGATGGCTTTCCCTCTCACCTAATTAAGATACAGGAACCATTTTTTTTTTTTTCTGTTAATTTAATGACATAGTCAAAATCTCTCTCTCTCTCTTCTCTCCGTCTCTCTCTCTCTCTCTCTCTCTCATACTCTCTCTCCCGCAACTCTCTGCGTCTCTCCTCCATACTCATCTCTCTTCTCTCTCTCTCTCTCTGCTCTCTCTCTCTCTCCTCGTTTCTTCTTTGTTTCCTTTTGCTATTGCTATGAATGATGCTTTCCCTCTCATCATAAAACATTCTGTTAATGACCATAGTCAAATCTCTCTGCTCTCTCTCTCGCTCTTCTACTCTCTCTCTCTCTCTCTCATCTCTCTCTCCTCTCCTCTGTCTCTCCCTCTCTCTCTCTTTCCTTCTCTCATACTAAAAATACCACAACCATCGCTAATGCATTAATAATGTAACTTGCTTTTATTACTTACAGAAATATTTAAAGCATGCTCATCTATTTCCCTTCTTATATCTTAAGCGTTTGCTCTTATGAGTCAATCACTTGTCTCTGCATAAATAGTCTTCCTCGATTTCTTTTATCTCATTTTATTGATTATATATATGGGCATAGTTTGATTTGTATTCGTTTACATATATTTATGTTGCTAAAGAGTTTTGGTACAGTCAGAGAGGCCTAATCAGTTAAGAAAACAACCTTCAGATTTCAGATATCTCTCTCTCTCTCTCTCTCTCTCTCTCTCGTCTCTCTCTCCGTCTGTCTCGCTCTCTCCTCTTATCTCTCTCTCTCCTCTCTCTATCCTCTCTCTCAATCCTCTCTCTCTCCTCCCCCCCCCTCTCTCTCCTCTTCTATTCTTCCTCCCTCTCGCTTCGCGCTCCGCTGTCCCTCCGCTCCACCCCCTCCTCTTCGTTAATCGTACTTGCTTGTTACTTCTTTTTTTTTTAACTTGAGGATACTTATTTTTTCTTATTAAATGTTCAAGTCATTCCTCCTTCCTTTCCTTCATTCATTCGAATCGTTTCATCTAGTCATTCAGTAGTCCAGGTTGTGCAACAAAAAGAAGAAAAATTAAAAGCATAGCTCATGAGATCCTCTTACGTAAACGATGACGCAAATAACAAATTAAAGCCCTTTGTTTCTTCTTTTATTTTTTATTTTTTATTTGTATAGTAGTCCTTGAATTATTTAGTGAATAGGTCTACAAAATGTTTTTTGAAAATGATAAATTAAGAAAACTCCTTGAAGCAAGACGTGAATAACAAAAAAAGTCATCAAAATAACACAAGCGTTCGGGAGTATATCCTTGGGACGACAGAAGGAGGAAAAATTACCCTCCGATTTCAGGCTCCATGATCTTTTGACCTTGACCTTGACCTTGATCGGGATGCATCATCAGAACGGGCATAAGCCACACCCCTTCATACGCAAGTTTCCACTCTATGTTGATCGGTGCCCGAGATCTGGCTAAATAGATTTTCGGTTTTTCAAGGTCCTACGTCAAGGTCAGTCACACGGCAAAATGGTTTCGCAGATCTCTTCCTATTAAGGTGGCACCCTCCACACAATGTTAAGCGATTCTTGCAACGCTATTTCGAAGATATCCTTGGGACAGACAGAAGGAGAAAAAATGACCCTCTGATTTTCAGCCTCCCGACTTGACCATGATCGGTAGGCCATCATCAGAACGGGCATACGCAACCACCTTCATACAGTTTCAACATCCGATGTCGTCGGTGCCCGAGATATGGCTAAAACTAGATATTCGGGTTTTCAAGTTCGTACGTCAAGGTCAAGTCACGACGGCAATGGTTTGCGCAGAATCTCTTCCTATTAGTGGCACACTTCACACAAAATTTGATGCGATCGGTCAAGCGGTTCGGAGATATCCTTGGGACAAACAGAAACCCCCCAGAAAAAACCTCATACAACCCAGCCCGATCTCAATAGTCCGATCACCTTGGTGACGACTAAAAAAGTCATCAAAAGATTTTAGAGAAATTTAAAACAAGCGGCGAAATCGCAATAGTTTTTGGCACGGGCGTTCGCGGTCTATTTTACCCTCTCCATCATGAGTTCCTCCCTGCTTTTCATAATTTTAATCTGTAACAGATGTTATCTCGCTCATTTCGTAATTTTAAACTTTGGAAAACATTTAAAACTATGTATCCTACTTTACTCTCAAAAGAAGCACCGCCTACTCGTGCGTGTCTTTTTGTAGTGTCTGTATTACATATGTTTATTATTTTGTACGCTTTTAATATACATCATTTAAAGAGCGCCAGAGTGTAGCCTCGATTGAAGTGGTCGACATTTTGGACCGACAGCCGACCGACAAAGTGAGTTATATGTTTGTGGCTTGAGCCACAAACAAAATCCTAATTAATGGTCATTCCCTAGCAGCAAGAGTTTGTCACGCACGTGAAACGCGTGACGACAGACGTGATGGCCAGTTTACACTGTACATGTCACGCTGCATAAATCATCAGTGATTTTGCTCTTTTTTTTTTTTTTTTTTCAACGAATGACCATGAATAGGAATAATACAATGACTTCTTGTTTGTCACAGCTAGTTGTTGGGATCACGTGGGATTATTCCAAATCGAGCCTTGTGTTTCCATTGAATGAACAGGACACGTAGTGGCTATCGTGTTTATATCATCAGTTTGTCCTGCTTTTTTAAATTTTCTATTTTCTTCATGTTTTTATCACCATCCTCCTCCTCCTCCTCCTCCCCTCATCATCATCATCATCACACAGCAGCAGCAGCAGCACCATCATTAATATCTTCTTCTCTACCTCCCCCTTGGCCTTTTTCCCTCCTCTTCATTGTTTTAGTGCCATCCCAGTATTTCTATCTTTCTTATAATTTATTTATTTATTTATTTATTTTATCTGTGTCAACTTCTCTTTTCTTCTTCTTTCCCAGACTTCTTTACCCCCTACACAAGTCTTGAGTAGTCGGGATAGCTGAAATGAGTAGTTTTGGGTGTTGAAATAATAATAATAATACTGGTTATTTATAGAGCGCTTAACTCCTTTGCAGGGTGCTCAAAGCGCTGAATCAAAGGCCAAACATACCATTACAGATAAACATACACATGAAGACAAGCCAAGAATAATCAACTGAAGACAAGTGATCAATGAATATAAACATTAAAATAAGTGAATAACTGTTCATACAAATCCATGTATTATCTCTCTCTTAATCTCTCTCGCCCTCCTCCCCACCCCTCCCACCCTACCCCCCCCTCGCCCCCACCGACACAGGGCGACACTCACGCACGCACGCAACGCACGACCGCACGCACGCACCCGCACACACGCCACACACACACATAGTGCAGGGTAATATAAATCAATGACCTACGTGGATTAGAGGTGAAGTATGAGGTTTCAAAAAATGAGTTTTCAGAGAAGTTTTGAAAGACTGAACAGAGAAGTGGCCGAACACTGTGTGGTTTAAAGCTTTCAGCCCTAGGGAGCAGAGTACGAGAAGAAATTCCCCGAAAGATTTTTAGTTTTAATAATACCGGGAGTGGAAGCAGGCTGGAGTCTGAGGAAGATCTGAGATGTCGGGTGGGATGTAGGTTTGTACAATGTCAGTGAGATCTGAGAGGGCAGTTCCTTAATAGAGTTTGAAGGTGAGGCTGCGACTTTACTGAATTCGAGCAAGAAATTGGAAGTCAGTGAAGAGTGTAAGTAGCGGGGTGATATGCTTGTCTTTTGCTTTGAAAATCACATCTTGCAGCTGCCGTTCTGAACTTTCTGAATTTTGTCTGATGAGTACCCTCTTCATAAACCATCAATAATGTTCACTGAAATTAGTATTAGAGGCATGTTTTTTAATTTTTAAGAGTAGTAGTAAAGATCCAAATTGAGTAGAAAACAAAATACTACTCGAAAAGAGGAGAGTAAACAGGTCTGTCTTCCTACTCCTCCTCACCCTTTTCTCTCTTTCCTTTTCTTGCTTCTTGCGTTCTTTTGTTAGCTATTGTTTTTGTCTGATCCGTCCCGTCCGATGTCCGTCCGTCCGTCCGGGCGTGCCTCGGTCCGGCTATTCGTGTTCTCCCGTTTTTCAAAAACACTATTCAGTCTATCTCATCAATTTGTATACTAGTTACGCCCAGATGCAAGCTATCCAACTCATGTATTTAGTTTTAAATAGGTCAAGTCGCGCCAGTTACGGGGTTAAAACCCGAAACACATAATCGCTAATATCTCGAAAGTTTGCATGTAGTTCAATAGTGTTTTCGACAACATTTCTGATGGATGGTCTAATAACACAGTTGCATGTGATTTTCTGTGCGCTCGTGTGCCCGCTATAGGTAAGACGGGTAAGAAGCCCATTCCCATTCTTTCATGAATGAAGCACATTTTTGTTTTCAAATCAAATTGCCATGAGACTCGTTTTTAATGTTTAGCGGGGGGGTTCACAGCTCATGGCAAATTCGACTGTGAAATTTGCTTCATTTCACGGATAACTGGCATGGGCTTTACTTACCCGCCCGTGGGGCCTTTAACCCCGTCTTCCCCTTATAACAAAACTAGTCAGTTACGTGCTGTTTTTGATGCGTTTTTATGAGTAGTTACGTGCTGGTTTTATGCGTTTTATGTATGTGCGCAGCCGACACATTCCGATTTCCGAGTAGCTCATCGAGGCTGCGAGGGACTTTGCTACCGCTCGGCGTTGCACTTGTTCTTGTTACAATGTTTTTCTTTAATAAGGCAGGGCTTTCATTGAGCTTCTAAGTCTGACCCATAAAGGTTCAATCAAATAGGCCTAAATCATCGGATGAATCAAGCATCAGACAATCGATCTTCTTCCTTTTCTTTGGCATGGTTCTAATTTAAACCTTTGAAGGCTTTTTTTTAAAAAAAAGCCCCCACACAGTCCTGAGTGAAATCACGGTTTCAACGTGTTTTCCCTCTTATGCTGTAAGAAATATTTTTGACCCGGTTTGACTCCACATACAAATTGCCCCAAATTGACTCTTCTTCGGTTTTCAACTGTGTGTGTTTCCGCATTTAACTTTTCTTTCGTTATGTCTTCTTTCTTTCATTCATTCTCTCTGTCTGTCTTCTCTGTCGGTTTCTTTTCTTCTTTCTTTCTCTTTACTTTCATTCGTCCATTTTATTCCATTAATATTTTTCTTTTTCTTCTATGTCTTTCTTCCTTATTTTCTTCTTTCTTTCTTTTTTCAATGATTTCTTCCTGTTTTCCCTTTCTTCCTTATTTCTTTTTGTTTAGTCATTTTTCCTCTTTCTTCTTTAGTCTTTCTTTCGTTATTCCTATCCTCCTACCTACCTTCCTTCGTCTGTTTTTATAATTGAATTGATTGAATTGATTGATTGATTGAATTCATTCTTCATTGATTCCATTATTCATTCATTGTTCTTGTTGTCTTACCCTGGCTTAAAGACTCCAGGGATCATCCTACAGCCGAATCACTTGAACACTATTTTCCAAATGCCCACCTAGGGGTGAGGACATACGTGTGTGACGCTTTTTTTAATTATTACCGCGCCACGTTGGTAAGCCCGACCTCCGACTTCGGAGAATCGATTACTTCTCTCTCTCCTCTCTCTCTCTCATCCTCATCCTCTCTCATCTCGGTCTCTCTCCTCCATCTCTCTCTCTCTCTCGTCTTCTCTCTCTCTCTCTCTCTCTCTCTCTCTCTCTCTCCAAGCAGGTCTCTCTCATAGGCTCTCTCTCTCTCTCTTCTCTCTTATATTTGTCTTTTCACCCGCTACATGTGCTTTTGAATGTTTTCGAGTTTTTATTATGTTTTCTAATTTCGGGGAGGGGGGTTGTTTGATATTGTTATCCTCTCCTGTTTTCATGGTTTTTTTAACTTTCTTTCATTTGTATTGTTTTATATTTATATTTTTGTAAAAAAGCTTATGCTTATCTATTCGTATTCGTAAACATTTCGTATTCGTAACTCGTATTCGTAAACCATTCGTATTCGTAAACATTCGTATTCATATCTCTTTGCGGTGTGGTTCAGAACCGCCGGGCCAAGTATCGCAAGCAGGAGAATCAGCTGTGCCAATCCTTGTCCCCGGTCATCCGTCCTGGCAACGCATGATTGGCGCACATCTACCCGGCCACCTCCAGGGGGGGTACCCCGGTGGCCTCACCCTGACCCTGGGGTCCCCTCCCAACATGGGCGTCAACAACATGCCCCGATAGCGGCCACAGTCTGACCACAGCATTACCACCCGCCGGGGCTATTGGATGCAATGGGGTGAGTTGGAAAGTTCTTGGGTTTTTTTCGGGTATGTGAGAGTGAATCAGGCCACCCCAGTATGAACACGTAAATTACCCTGGGGCTATTGGAGGAGGGGGTTAGCGGAAAGCTTTTATGTCGTTGTTTTTTATCGGGGAGGTGAGGGTGAATACGGCCCCCGGATAACACGCATTACCCCGGGCTATGGGAGCATGGGGGTGAGTTGAAAGGTGTTTTGTTTTTCGGGTGGTGAGGGTGAATACGCTCCCCAGATGAACTTGCATTACCCTGGAGCTGTGGGAGCATGGGGTGAGTTGAAGGTGTTTTTTTATCGGGTAGGTGATGGTGAATACGGCCCCCAGATGCAGCGTATTACCCTGGGGCTATGGTAGGAATGGGGGTGAGCGGAAAGCTTTTTCTTGTAGTTGTTTTTATCGGGTAGGTGAGGATACGGCGCCCCGGATGAACACCGCATTACCCCGGGGCTATGGGAGGCCATGGGTGAGTTGAAAGTTGTTTTGTTTCGGGTGGGTGAGGGTGAATACGGGCTCCAATGACTCGCATTACCCTGGGCTGTGGGAGGATGGGGTGATTGAAAGGTGTTTTTGTTTTATCGGGTAGGTGAGGGTGAATACGGGCCACCAGATTAACACGCATTACCCTGAGGCTATGGGAGGAATGGGGGTAGTTGAAAGGTTGTTTGGTTTCGGGTGGTGATGGTGAATACGAACCCTAGATGAAAACAACATTGTACCCTGGGGCTATGGAGGCATGGGGGTAGTTGAAGGGTGTTTTAATCGGTGGGTGAGGGTGAATACGGCTCCCAGATGAGCACGCATTACCCGGGGGCTATGGGAGGTCTGGGGGTGAGTTTGAAAGGTATTTTTTGTCGGGTGTGTGAGAGGGTGAACTCGCCCCAGATTGACACCCTTACCCTGGAGCTGTGGGAGAATGGGTGAGTTTTAAAGGTATTTTGTTTCGGGTGGGTGAGGTGAATACGCCCCAGGAATGAACACTCATTTACCTTGGAGCTGTGGGAGGAATGGGGGGCGGTTGAAAGGTGTGTTTTTGTATCGGGTGTGTGAGTTGTGAATACGGCCCCCAGATGACACCCCATTACTCCAGGGCTATGGGAGGCATGGGTGTGGATACTCGTACCTCCATAGGGGAGCTGACGACCCCGCTCCTCCACGAGTCCTCTCCCCGTGGGTATAACCGGGGGGTCTTTCGTAAAAAAATATTTCCCCCACCTTCTTGAAGTTCTGTGCTTCGACTTCTCTAATCTGCCACTCTCTTTGACTCTGCTTTTCCTTTGCTTTCCTATCATCTACGCATCTTTTCCGACTTATTGTCCCATTCTCCTGCCTTAAAAAAAAATCTCCAAATAATATTTCTCCTTTGAGCTCCTCCGAAATCGAATGGAGGATGAAAGTATTTCTTGTGTTTTGATTGATGTTAGCTCATAATGCATTTGTTTAGATTGATTTTTTCCCCTTCCTCCACATGTATTTCCTGATTCTTGTCAATTCAATTTATATTAGTTCAGATGATTACTGTGCTGTGTGCGAGGTTAGGTGGTGGTGGGGGGAGGGTGGATGGGTGTATGAATGTGTGTATTTGTATTATTAATTATTTTTTCCCCTATTGCTTTTGTTCATTATTGCAGTTTTAATATACTTTTCTTCTTGTTGTGTCGAGGGCAAGATTTAAACACGCCAAAGATAGTGGACGACCTGGGGTACTGCAATACCAGGAAGTCCCGAGTAAAAAAAATAGATACAGTAAAAGCTATCATTAAGAGTAGCAAAAGCTTTTGTTTCAGTCGGACAAAAAGGATGTAGGCCTACGCCCCAATGTCACGGTTTTTCTGTTCAACGTTTGGATTTTTTCTTTTTAGTTCAACATACTTGTTCCTTTTGTGGTGCAAACCTCAGCATAGCGTATTATTGTTTGTTTTTGACACCTATGCGTTGGATTATAGGCCCTGTAGTTACAAGGATGCATGCAGAAACGTTGCATACACATACAGGCAAGAGACGTGGCAGCAGATACACCAAGTGCATGCGTAAACACACCTATCGTAGATACATGGGTGCAAGTTTTTTTCTAACAAATGAAAAAACCCTGAAAGGCTGCGGTCTATGATGGGTAATGTCCTCCTGCCGCTGAAGAAAAAAATATTTATTAAGGGTATTTTAGTTTGCTTTTTTTGGAACAATTTATACACATACTAGTTGAAAGTGTTTGAAAAATACAGTAGACCACCCTTATTTGACAAATTTCAAACACGGCGCTTCCGTTTCTGGTAACATTCAAAAACAGGAAATCCTTGTATAACCAGGAAAAGTTGCACCCGATGCACCTCCCGGTAAACAAGGTCACATGCAAAACACAATAAGGCAAAACAACGACGCGACACACACACTAACTAGAATGAGACAGACACAGATACCGACACACCACACATCCACAGACACAACAAAACACCGGGAGAACACACGCGCCGCACGCGCACACAACACTCACACACACGCGACCTGCAGCGTTCCTCCCGGTCCATCAGTTTGACATATTATAACATTCTAGTAAACGTACAATGGAGCTGCAATATAATTGTTTGGCTCTTGATGCCAATGAAACAAGCTGTCCTGTTAAATAAATAATATATAAAGTGTTCGCACTCGAGACGTACCTGCCTTGCAGGCGTAAGCGCATCTTGGTAGGTTTCGAAGTTTTGGCGTTCCCTGACATTCCACCGAGCTGATAGTGTACACTGGGTACATCAGAGTCGTAATAGTACCTCGAAACGCTCTATACACATGACATGTCCTCAGCACGTGCACACATCTTATCACATTATGGGACAAATCACCCACGAAAGGTTTAAGACTTTACTCAGTTTCGCGTAGTTCCGATTGGCCTTTCCCATCTCGCGCCCTTCCTTTGATCTATGCGCAGCAGGCCTCCTGGCGTGATTTCCCTTTAGCGAGGAGTGCCGTTTCGCCCTTTTAAGAGTTCCATTTCGCCGCCTCTCTCACTTAAATGTGTAGCCTCTTGTCCTTGGGATGTATGGAAGGGATAGGAGAAGCATGCAGCCTTATGTATGTTGTGTTGTGTGTGTGTGAAAAAAGGGCGGGGAGGGGGGACAGATGGACGGCATACAGAGTGACAGACACGTTGACAGAGAGAGAGAGAGAGGGGGGGGCGACAGACCACACGGAAAGACATTAAGGGAGAGAGAGAACAGATTTAATCGAGGTGTGGAACGGGCGGAAATAGTGGGTTCTTTAGAGTCGGTTTTGAACAGGGGGGGAAGTGTTTCAGAGTTGCGAGTGGTGAATGGGAGCTGCTTCCTGTTTTCGGTGCAGTGACAGAAGAAAGTGCGGTTGCCATAGGTCTTTTTGTTTTTGGGTCGAGAAGAGTGAGTTCGATGTCCTGAAGAGAGCGGAGTAGTCTAGTAGAGAGTAGATTGTGCAGAAGATCAAGAGATAGGCAGGACGTAGGTAATTCAATGTTCTGAATGTTCAAAGGGAGCAACCGACTTTTTTTTTTTTTTTTTGTTCTTGTCTTTGACAAAAACGTAATCATGAGTATTGCCCCTTTGATACATTATCACAAGGTGGTGTGAGAGAGAGAGAGAGAGAGGAGAGAGGGAGAGAGAGAGGGGGGTGAGATAATTAGAATGATGGTGATTGATAGAGTGGTCCTGTGCTTGTGATGTAATAGAGAGTGGGGTGTTGGAAAGGGAAGAGGAGAGAGTGAACAAGGTATAGGGGTGGAAGTAAAACCTGTTCCAATCCTGCTGTCTGGAACAGAACTCTGGACATTCTAGATATAAAGAATGGTGAGAACAGCTCCTGGAGGCAATGCCCGGAGGCAAGCACACCAGTAAAGTATCGAATTTTAACATAACTGGTATTGATAAACAGGGGTGGAACAAAATGATTGTCTAAAGTGGAATGGAGAGGAATCATGGATTGAAATGGGGGAGGGAGGAGGGAGGTAGGGTGGTGGAGTAATGGTATTCTTTGATTGGTGCTTGTGACAGGTGTGGTTGAGGCCTGTTGGTCTAGTTTGGGAGAGGGAGGTAGGGTGGTGCGAGTAACGGTATGTCTTTGATTTGGTGTCCCTGGACCAGTTTGTGAGGCTGTTGGGTCTAGGTTTGGGAGGAGGGAGTAGGGGTTGTGAGTAGAGGGTATTTCTTTGATGTGTGTCTTGTGACCAGTGTTTGAGCCTGTTGTCCTAGGTTTGGAGGAGGGGGAGGTAGGGGTGTGGAGATAGGTATTCTTTGATGTGGTGTCTTGTGACCTAGTGTGTGAAGGCCTGTTGGGTCGAGGTTTGGGGAGAGGGAGGTAGGGTGGTGAGTAATGTATGTTCTTTGATGTGGGTCCTTGTGACCAGGTGTGTAGACGGCCTGTTGGGTCGGTTTGGAGGGGATGAGGTAGGAGTGGTTGGTAATGGTAATGTCTTTGATGTGGTTTCTTGTTACCAGGTGTGTGAGGCCAGTTGGTCTAGGTTTGGGAGGGAAGGGGGTAGAAAAAAGTCTACGGTGTAGACAACAATTGACATATTATAAATAACAAGACTAATCTAGTTTGGGTTGTTTTCCGACTTTTCAATTTTTAGTTCAATAAGTTGTATATATATATATATATGTGTGTGTGTGTGTGTGTGTGTGTGTGTAGTGTGTGTTTGTGTGGTGTGGTGTGTGTGTGGTGTGTGTAACTTATGATGCGGAGTTTGACCGCCAAGGGTCCCAAACACTAGGGGCCTTCTCACGCGATATTCTTAGTTGGGGCGTAGTGAGATAGAGCGAGAGAGCGAGAGAGAGAGAGGGAGGTCCCTCCCCCCCTCTCTCTCTCTAACGCCCAGGCCTTCCTATCTCTCTCTCTCTCTTACGCCCAACTAAGAATACAAGTGACGCTCGCTCTCTCACTACGCCCAATAAGAATAGCGCGTTACCTCTCTCTCTCTCTTTCACTACGCCCAAACAAGATAATCACGTTAATCTCTCTCACTACGGCACCACTAAGAATATCGCGTGAATCTCTCTCTCTCTCTCTCACTACGCACTAAGAATATCGCGTGACTCTCTCCTCTCTCTCACTATGCGCAACTAATAATATCGCGTGACAAGCCCCCAGTGGTTTGATTGCCCCCTCGGTCAAATCCGCGTCATATTTGACTCTTTCCTAATCAGACTGGGTAGTTGCTTTTTTAAAAGCGTACACGACAAAACTACTGGCCGGGTGCACTGTCGCAGTGCGTATCTGCCGCTCGCGATGCCTTGTTATCTGACGGTTTGTGGTGTGCGGGCACTTTGCCGTGTGTGTGTGTGTTGTGTGTGTGTGTGTGTGTGTGCGTGCGGTGCGTGTGCGTGTGCGTGAGTATCGTGTGAGGGTTTTGATGTGTCGCATAGCGCGTCTCTGTTGAGTGAGTTCGCGTGAGAGAAACCACACATGCACACGAACCAAAACAGATAGGATGCAGGTACAAGGGAGAAGAGGAGGCAGGCCCGAGAAGACGGTAGAAAGAGGGGAGGAGAGAGAAAGAGGAGAGTCGAGAGACAGAGAGAAAGAGAGGAGAGGAGAGAGCAAGAGAGAAGGTCTTGGTAAAAGAATGTAAATGGCGAAATGGGCACTTTACATATAGACTTACATAGTGATATATATTTTACAATTTATTTTATGATTCGTATTTTGTATGGAAATTGTACGGTCTTGTAAACGTTTTAAATGCTTGTAAATAGGTTAGAAGGGTATTTTTTTGTTTTGCAAAATTGTGTCTATTTAATTAGTCATGTATTGTATGTCGTGGCAGTATGATTTTTTCAGTTGCAGTATGGTATTCAAAATTGATTGGAATGTGAATTGTTCTCCTATGTTTCTTCTAGAGTGTTTCATATTGTACTATGTTACGCTTGTATATTGTTGTGGTGAGTGTGTGTGCACGCATGCATTTGTTCTATGTGTGCGTGTGGTGTGTGTGTGTGTGTGTGTGTGTGTTGTGTGTGTGTGTGGTTGTGGTAGTGTGTGGGTGTGTGTGGGTGTGTGTTGTGTGTGTAAGAAGTATATAACGTTGCGTGCAAGCATCGGCTTATGTTTACTTTCTAATGATTAATTATTTGTTTGCCTTTAATGTTCTTGTTAATCAATTTGTAAGCGCCCTAGCTCATGTTAGAAAGAAGTGCTATATAATTTCCCATTATTTATTATTATTATATATTATTATTATGAAGGCCAAACGGAAAGGGCCTATCGTGATGTCCCCGGTATCCATTGTCATTGATCTACTGTCTTTAGTGAAACTGTGATTGAAGAAAACCAATGGAGTGCATTAATTTTTGTTATCTAGATTCATATATATGCCTTGTCAAATATGGGAAGCGTGAGTGTATTCAGTGTGTGCAGGCTATGTGTGTTGCGTGTGTGTGTGTGTGTGTGTGTGTGTGTGTGGGTTGTGTGTGTGTGTGTGTGGGTGTGTGTGTGTGTGTGTGTATGTGCTGCGCGCGTGCGTGAGTGCGTGTGGTGTGTGTGGAAGTTCATTTTATTCGTAATCTTTTTTTAGGCAGAGTCAAAAGGAGTGGTAGATTAGAGGAAATACAAGCACGAACTTTCAGAAGACATTGCCCTTCTTTGTAAAGTATTAAATTACCTCCCTTATGCCAATCCCTCCTCTTAGGACATGTATTTTTGGATGATTTTTTCCGAGGCTAACAGAGGTGCCGCTGTACTTCCTCACATGCGGAGTCGAATGGAAATTTAAACTAATCCAAGGTACTCTTAGACTAGACATGAAAACGCGAACAAAATGTACTGAATCAAACATAACAAGCAGCAATACAGAAAAAAGACTCTTTCCTATCCATCTATAGGTGGAGCCGGGGTAATACTCCCATGGGCGGGTAAGAGCCCATGCCAATTGTTATCTCATGAAAGAAGAACATTTCAGTCACATTTTGCACATGAGACGATGCTAACCATTAACTCTCGTCTCATGGCACAATGTGCTGAAGTTGCTTATTTCATGAGATCTTGGCATGGGCTTCTACCCCCCATGGCTTTTTACCCCGGCTTCAACTAACTGCGAGAAGACAAACGTGTTTTTAAATTTTATCCGATCGTAGGTTATTGAATTGATTCTCAAATGCATCTAGGGCTCCGGGATCGGGCATTGCAGCCAGACCCATCCGTGTCCCCTCCTACCGAATTTCTGGTACCCAGTTGAGTAAACCAAACCGATATCTAGTATGTCAGGTAAGGTAAGTAGGTAGGTAGGTAGGTAGGTAGGTAGTAGTTATGTAGGTAGGTAGGTAGGACCAACAGCTGTAAGCTTTTTCTTAAAAACAGTCCCATTTTTTGGGGGGCTTTTCTGATTTTTTTCCTTTCGCTCATTTTATGTGTTGATATGTTCCTAATAAAGCATATTAGTATATCTTCTAAAAAAACACTTCTAAATCTCACTTCAACACAAAAAAGCAAACCTATGCTCACGTCTGTACAGACTGTCTGCATTCCTGCATTGTGTGAAGTTGTTGTCGTTTGCCCCACCCCTCCGTAGCCAAGGCGAGGCACTGCCGGGCTTCTGTCTCGTAATAACTTTCTACGCTGGCCCTGCAGGGGCCCACCTCAGCGGAAGAATGCAGACGTCTGTTCCAACAGTACCCAGGGATAGGAGGGAGAGGGTTAACTTTCTCCCCTTCCTTATAGAGCGTCATTGCTGGCTCTTTTACCGCCAGTGCATAACGCTCGAGTGGGGCTAATCCTCTCTCTCTTCTTAGTTTGGGGAAAAGAGAGAGAGGGGGGGGGGGAGAGAGTTCCCTCTCTCTCTTCTCTTCTTGTATCCCAACTAAAGTAATTCACGAGATAATCCCTATTGATGGTGCCACCTTCGGTCAATGGGCGACTGGATTGACCATTCCCTAATAGCTTTTCAACCACAGACGTAGTAATAATCGTTCATTTTTCCATCTCTACCTTGCTTTCTTTGTTTGCATACCGAGTTAATGACATAACCAGTGTTTTTCTGTCCTCACTACTCATATAGTGAAAAGAGACCGGATGCTTGTCTCCCTATACAGTCTTTGTATTGTTGACAGAACCCGTCTCTAGCTATAAGTACATCAGTTTCTTTGACTATTTTTGTCCCGTATGGTCTTCGCAACCGAGCAGGACGTTAACCATGACAATTTCATTGCCTATTTTGTCCATTTCACACCAAACAACAGGAGACAAACATCACTACCCAATCTTTGTCGTCGGGAGTATGGTTCTTCGCAACCGAGAGGACGTTAAGCATTAACAATTCATTGACTATTTTGTCCTAACATCCAACTAGCTTACGAGTTAGATTTATCCCAAAATGGCGGCTATGACGACAGCTGATATCCAGCCATATTACGAGATTTTCGCATTTGAAAAAGAAAATGAGTGGAAACTTCCAAGTATTCGGTGAAATACTTATTAAAAAAAGACCCCCCACCCACCAGAACCATGAGTGAAAATCACGGGTTTCACGCACGTGTTTCCCATTTTCCCTCTCACGCGTTTTCGCTGTAATAATCTTATTTTGACCAGGTGTGACTCCGATGCATATTCCCCCATGCATGAAAACGAGGCATCACTTTAAAGAGCTGCCTCGATCGATCGTGTATGGGGTGAACTTGTATGCGGGTCACACCTACCCAGGAAAAAAGCAATGGAGTTAATCTTGCTGGTTCAGTGGGTCTTTAGCCCACCATCAACGTTTTCTTACAATCCTTTCAAATTTGTACATTTGGCTACAGAAACAGCCGTGAAGCCATAGTAGAGTTCATAATTTCACAGATAACCCCGTTTTAAAGGTTTATTCTGCATATTATGTGAAACTTCAGGGTCTGTAGCCGTGGAGTGCAGATATCCAGTAATGGAACAAATAAAACACAACATTTGCCCCCCCCCAAAAAAAAAAGTTGTTTTTAGTCTAAACTACCAATCCATTGGTAGTTTCGACTAATTTGCAATTTTCCATCCCGGATTAGTTGTCTTAGCAACACTCTAGACTACAGACCCTGGACAACACAATATCAGTTAAAAAACAACACTCTCAATATTTTGTTTTACATAGTGCATTCACTTTCCTAAGATTGCAGAAGAATCATTTCTGAATCTAATGCAAAAATAACACCCCCACCCCCACACAAAACACCCAGACTCCAAACCAAAATTGTTTTTGATTTCTCTAACAATTCAGTTTGATAGCAAAATATGTTTGTTTTGGTCTTGCAAAAATGCACCATATTTCCTAACATTGCACAAGAATCAATTTGTAAATATCAAGCAAAACAAACAACAAAAAGAAAGACTTCAAACCAAAATTGTTTTTGATTCCTCTAGCAAAATCAGTTTGATGGCAAACGAGAAAAAAAAGAGAGAAAAAGAGTCTTGACAGCAAAACGAAATGGAAAGGTATTCGGTTGAACCTGTAACCAATCACCGAATTCGTTAACAACGACAACAACGACAACAAAACACGTTCAAGTTTATTTTCTTCTCACAGGCTTTCTGTTAAATACTTACCCACACATCTAACCGATTCCTCGTCACATACTTGACCCAAGCCGCACGCCTGGAAATAGTGTCATCAACTTAAAAATATGCATATGGCCACACATATTTCATAAAAAATAAAGCAGATTGAAATGACAACTGACTTTCATCAACATTGAACAGAGCCTGTACAATCATTATCGCTAGAGGGGTTTTGTTTTTGCCTCTGTATAATCTGTGACCCAGCACCACGAAAGGGACATTAAGTGTCAAACTGACCATTCTGCGCACATTGTACATGCGAAAACTTCAGATAATTCTCTTATGATACAAGAACCATTCTTGTATCTTTTTCCATGCCAGAGTTATGAGCATTTAAAGTTAGTAGGGTGAGTGTCGGCCATTTTGAGAAAACAGTGTCTAAAGTCTAGCCTAGCTGAATAAAATGCATTGACCTACTGATTTTTTTAAAACACTTATAAGACCATTTAGCGACAATATTAAAGATTGTCTTTTATACATATGACAGATACGATGTTAGAGAACACAAAAATACTCATATATCAAAATTGACAAAAATGAGATTTTTGACTTTGTAAGGCTGTTGTGAGAAACTAGCCCAGGGAACTAATAATGTCCCTTTCGTGGTGCTGCGTCACATTCGACACAGAGATATACAAAATTGCGAGTCTATATATACTAAAATCGTTCATATAACTTTACATAATCATGCTGATCATTTTGAAGATTTCAATGCATGAAAGGGTTGAGCCCGTGTGTTTTAACCAGGATAACTCGAACAGCGTCCAAATAGGGCACGGTTTCCTCTTAAGGTATTAGGTATTAGTTGTACTTTTATAGTCACATGAGGCGTCTCTGTGGAAATTCGGGTTGCTCCCACCTGGAGAGCGGCGTCGCAGCCAGAGGCGCGCCACCCAATGTTTTTTTGGTGTTTTTTTTGCATGCGATTTTTGTCACTGTTTTGAGTGTTTTTTTGTATGAGTCGGTGGGGGGGGTGGGGTAAACTTTGAACCAAATGACAACTTTTTCGTTGCCACTGGGTTTTAACGTGTGCTGAGTGCATGGGCACACAGGACCTCGGTTTATCGTCTCATCCGAAAGATCTCATCACGTTCAGACCGTTAAGGCCTAGTGCAGAGTGAGAGGAAAAAATCCCCTGTAACCCAGGTACATTAGCATGGCAACCTAATATTATGAGAAAAATACCCCAACAACAACAAACAAACAATAAACACAATTACATAGCAGTGCAAAACAAAAAAGGGGTTTGTGCGACTTTAGATTTGAAATAAAAAAAAACATCTCATCGATATCTGGACACAATTGTCATTCATATTCAACCGTATATTCTCTCTTCTCTCTCTGCTCTCTGTCTGTCCCTTCTCATCTTTCTCTCACCCCCCACCTCTCTCCCTCTTTCTTCCAATCCATCCACCTATCTACCCATCTATCTATCCTTTTCCTTGTTTCTTCTGTCTGTCTCTCTATCCATACATCTATTTATCAATCTACTTCCCTCCCTTTATTTCCCTCTTTCTCCCCCCCCCGCTCTCTCTCTCTCGCTCTCTCTCTGTCTCCTCGTTAATTCTTAACTCCCCCCTCTGCTCGCTCCTTCTCTCTTCCCTTCTCTCCATCTCTTCTCTTACTTTTCCACGTGCTTCAGGAACGAATTAATACATTACTTTTTAAAGATATTTGATATGAGAACAAATTTGTTATTCGGTTGTTGGTGTAATTTGGTTTGTGTAACATTAGTAGTGGGAGTGTGACTGTTTCTGGAAGTCTTGACAAAGATTAATAATTCGAAATGTTGACAAATGTTGAGCTTTCTCTTTTGTCCCCCCCCTCCCCCTCAGATCTGTCTCATAGGTGGGTTCAGAACGTCGGAGAAATGTGTCAGTCTTTGTTTTAATATATTTAACCCTTTTAATGCTAGCCATTTGTCAGCCTAAGCTTTCCATTGAACTTTGCCCTGTGTAGAGAAAATAGTATGTCTGCAATATTGGGGATTCCCTCTGTGACAATGCATAAAATAAGGGCCTGTCCTCACATTCACAAAATGAAGAGCATAAGGTCACTGGATACCAGACCATCATATGATGGCTTTTAGTGACATGGTTGGTTAAATCATTGTGGTGCCAAGAGAGGCGACAGTGGCGATGAAAGGGCTTTAAAGGCACACAAACTGCTGTCAATCAGACAGTTGTCGGCAAGAGGAGAGGAAAGGGTCATATTATCTGTGGATGGTTCTCAAAGTCGGGTTCATTTAGTTTTTTGAATACCCTACGCTGGTGATGCTAGCTTTATCCCCCCCCCCCCCGTGGGGATACCGGGTGTGTGTGTGTGTGTGTTTTGTATAAATAGTTCCCCCACATTATGGAACTTCTGTGCTTGTAACTTCCCCTAATCTGCCACTCTCTTTGACCCTGCATTTTGTCCCTTTGCTTACTGTCATCTACTATCTTTGTGACTTGTTGGTCCATTCTCCTGCTTTTTTTTCTCTCTCCAAGAAACTCTTACAAAGAATTTCTCCAGCCGAAGTCGACTTGCTGGGCCTATTTCTTTGTTAGGCGCATAACTCCAGCATGACGCATCTGCGCTCATACTTGACAGGAACTGTCTGAGTGATCGAAGAAAAGAAAAAGAAGATCCTCTTTCCGAAACTGTTTGAATGCTTTCTTTTCACTGGAATGTTCAATGTGAAAATTGGATGGCAATTGTGTGTGTGTGTGTGTGGGTGTGTGGTGTGTGTGTGTGTGTGTGTGTGTGTGGTGTGGGGGTGTTCTAAGTAATTAACTACATTAAGCCAAATCATCTTTCGATAAAGGGAAAAAGCATTTTTATTCGAAACAAACAAATCGAACAAAACAAATAAACACACAAACACACAAGCGCGCGCGCACGCACACATGCACACACACACGCGCGCGCACACCCATACATACGCGCGTGAATGAAACAAAAACTAAGTAAAACAAGTAAATAATAACCCACAACAAAACCACTTACCGATCACAATCTGGGCACCTCGAAAAAACACAACACACGCAAACATCATTGTTGTTTTCGATTTTACAATAACAGAATTTAGACTTACACACAAGCAACGTTGCACACGTAATGGCTGTAACGAAGACTGCGAACACACACACAAACACACACGGCCACACGCACACGCACACGCACGCACCACGCCACACGCACACACACGCACACACACATACACAAACACACACAATCACACAAGCATAAACACACACACACACACACACACACTATCATCACAACACACACATACACACACCACACAATCACAGCACGCATAACCCACACACACACACACACACACACACACACACACGCACGCAACACCGCAAACGACGCACGCACGAACACGCACACGCCACGCACGCACCGACCACTCCACACACCACACACACACGCACACACACACACACACACACAACACAGCAACACTACACACGCAACACACACAAGAGCTAAACAAACAATGTGCTAATAGTAATAATAAGACAAAATGGTATTAAATTTTTAAAAAAAAAAGCGACAATATGAATGGATATGACAAACGGTTACTAAATCTATCCCCCATGGCACACCTCTCTTTTCACAGCAGGACGGCATAGCGATCTGTGGGCGATGTTTCTGCGAGTAGTAGCACAGCTGGGACAGTCCCACTCTGCCGGGACCTCGCCCACAGAAGGCCCCCACAACTCCTGCGGCCCAGTGAACAGCCGCAGTGGTTTGCACCTTCTATGGAAATGCGATGCTCGCCGTTGGCAGTTCGGCTAGATAGTAAAGAAATGACCATGTAGGCAGGAGGGAGAGGAGAGAGTAGAGAGAGAGAGAGAGAGAGCGAGAGGGAGAGAGGGAGAGGGAAGAGGGAGAGGGAGAGGGTAGGGAGAAGGAGTAAAGAGGGAAGAGGGAGAGGAGATGGAGATGGGGAGAGAGGGGTAGGGACGGGATGTAGAGTTAGAAGATGAGAGAGGAGAAGTGAATGGAAGAGAGAAAGGTAAGGGAGTAGGAAGGAAAGGGATGGAATGGAGGGAGGGGGGTGAGAGAAGAGAAGAGAGAAGAAGACGAGGACGGGAGAAGAAGGAGGAAGAGAGAGAGAGAGAAAGAGTAGAGGAAGGGGAGGAATAGGGGCAGAGAGAAGGAGAGGAGGGGGGAGGGACAAGCGAAGGGGGGAGAGGAGAGGAAGGAAAGGGAGGAGATGACGGAGGGAGGAGGAATAGAGAGGAGGGAGAGAGGGGGGGAGGGAAAAGAGGCAAACAGAGAAGTAGAAGGGGAGGGGGGGGGGGGGAGGAGATTAAAGGAGATAGGGGTAGGGGTGTGGGGGGGAAGGAGAGGAGGAGAGAGCAGGGGAGGAGAAGGGGAGGAGATGTGGAGGGAGGGAGAAGGGATGAGAAAAGGAAGGGGGGCGTAGGACGAGAGGAGGTAGTAAGTGAGGAGGAACATGAAGCAGGGAGGGAGAGAAAGAGAGGAGGAAAAAAAAACAAAGGAGGAGGGGAGAGAAGGAGGGAGAGGAGAAGAGGAGAGAGTGAGGGAGATGGGAGGGTGGGAGAGAGAAGAGGGGGGGGGGGTATGGGAAGGAACGGGGAGAGGGGGAGTAACGAGAGGGAGGAGGAAAAGAAGGTAAGGGGTGGGAGAAAGATGGAGGAATGGACGGGAGAGTGGAAGGTTAGGGTACAAAAAACCAGGAGGAGAGAAAGAAGACGAGAGGGGGAAGGGACAAGGTGGTTAGAGAGGGAGAGACCGGGTCTATGTACGTTTTTTCAACGAGCGGGATTCCTCTTTGCTTGAAAGGGGGGATTGGGTGTTTTTTTTTTTATTATTTATTTTTTTAATTTTTTAATATATTTGGTTTATTTAATATTTTGTTTATATTTTAAATTTTTTTATATATTATATAATGTTTTTTTTTTTTGTTTTTTTTTTTTTTATTTTTTAGTTTTTTATTTGAATGTTTAGGTGTATTTTTTTTGGGTCTTTTTAATATATTTTTTTTTTTTTTTTTTTTTTTTTTGTTTCTTTTTTTTTGTTTGTTTTTTTCAAACAGGTTATGTGAAACTATATTTATCAAAATATTTTTTAAAATTTATATGTATTAATATATTAATGGTAAGAAAAATTTGTTTTATGAACCGTGGCAAATTTCTACAGAAAAATAAAAACAAAAAAAAAAACATTTAATAAGAATAAGTGGGGGAAATCTGAAAGCACCAAGAAACAGTAGCACGGAAATGCAGTACGTAAAAAAATAGTATTATATTTTAAAATAATTTCTATTCGTATAAAATTGCGATGACAATTTTTCTATTATTTAAAAAAAATATTTCTCAATATTAATATTTATTTATTGTTTCATATATTTCAATTTTAAAAAAATATATACAGTTTAAGGGGGGACAGAATTTAAATTTAAATTACATGCTGGGGACTAATAATTTTAGACAATTCCGTCAGGACAGGAGGGCCCCAGGTCCCAATGTGGAATCACTCTCTCACCAGACCCATGGGGGGGGAACCAGCATACTTTCTACAAACCGATATTAAATCGGTTAAACGTATCAAAATTGTTCTTATTGAAAAGAAAAACACATATACTAAAATTATAATTTTTTTTTTTTTATTACTTTTTTTTTTTTTTTTTTTTTTTTTAAATTATTTTAATTTTTTTTTTTAATGGAGACCAAATATATATTTAGAAATCTTTTTTCCTATCTTTTTCACAACCCTCTCATTCAATTCCATCCGGGTTCCTAGGTTTCAGACAGCATATCAATTGGGTGGTTATCCTTTCGTGTTTCCCAATTAAACAGTTTTTGCTTTTTTCCCTGTTCATTTTGCAAAACTATACCTTTCTCCCCAATAGGAACCACAAAACCACTTAATGATATCAATACCTCGTTCTTTTTTATTAACCCATAACATTCCACTAAAATGCCGGTCACAAAACTTTCAACAATTACTAATCCCGAAACTCAACTTTACTTTTCCCTTTACAAAACCATTAAAAACTCTTCCGCTAAACTTTCGCCTCCCTCTTCAACTCCCCCTCGGCCTCACTTTCCCAAGCGAAGCAAATCTCCCTCACAGCAATATTCCCTCACTCAGTAGAGAGTGTGGATAGAACCTCTATCTTCAATATTGGTTACTTATAATGATTATCAATGAATGCGGCAAGACCACTTAAACAGATGAAATTGCCAGATTGGGTGGTGACAGCACCTATTTATAAATAGAAGCTAACTCCCCACGCGTCCCGAAATCTCTCCACAAGTATCCGTACTCGCCGACCAATAGACAACTAAATAGCAACTTGAAAATCCTGTTTCTGTGATCCTTCCCTTCTCACTCTTTTTATCCCATATAAATTTGTCCTGCCACACGTACACAAGGACCCTTACACAATTTAATTTACTAAACAAGAAATATATAACACGCTATACACTTGCTCCCTGCAATGTGATAAAATTGGTCATATGCAGCACTTTTGGGACGTACCCCCCGCGCCGTAGAGCAACGGACCCCCTCCCCGGTCCTGGACCCCGCAAACAACAAAGAAGAATACACACGCCACCGAAAGTACTATATCGGTCAAAACATGGCTCCGAGATCCGCCAAACAAACATCAAGAGGCATGAGAATACAATTCCACCCAACACCATCACAATATCACCACCCCACATCGCACAAAGACCAGATATTATCACAGCATACCAGCACAATGAGCACACAGGTTAAAATAAAAAGATATGGCCACAACATTCAACCAGACAACGAGACCAACACAGGTCATTTAATACGAAGCCAGATCACCTCCTAACAACCCCTTTCGCTACCCACCTATATTGGTTTCACCTGTCCAACCCCATGTTCCCAATCGACATCCTCTGTATCCCTACTACACTAAAACATCAACTCATATACACTTACGCAACTTTTTCCCTCGTAAAGCCACTCCGACCCCTTTATGATATACTATTCGAACGCACATGCGTTAACCATCCGTACATACCCCCAACTTCTCCCCTAACCCCTATCCCCCAACTTTTCCTCCCCCTATTAACTTGACTCCCATTATCACATCCTTATGAAAGGGGACCCCTACAACCTACCCCTCCCTTTCAGCGGGCACCACACCGACTTGGTCGGGCCTCTAACTAGACGCGAAGCAGAAATTCCGGTATGTTGTGTAAGTGGTCGACATATGCGGGCACTGGAGGCGCAATGCCGCCCCAATCTCCACACATGACGACCAGATGAGCCGCGGCATATGAAACCATTTTCGCCCGAAGCTTGCTGCACTAAGTGACCGATAACCCTGCAATAAAGTATAGATGTGCGAGTGATGTGGGAGTGTGTGGTGTGTGTGGCGATTGCAATCACGCGTGTGTGCGCTGCGAGCATCAGTGTGTCGCCCCAACCTGTGTGTGTGTGATGTGTTACTGTGTGTGTGTGTAGTGTGTCGTGTGTGTGCGAGTGTGTGTTGCGACCGATGTGCGTGCATTGCGCCTGTTGCTGTGTATGCGAGTGAGTTTATGCCTGTCGTGTGTGTATGCTGTGTTGTAGTGCCTGTGCGTGGATGCGATTTGTGTGTGCCCAGAACTGCGAGTCTGCTGTAGCCTGTGTGCGTGTGTCTCGTGTGCAACCCGAAGAGTTTTTTAAGTGATGTGTCATAAACCTGCAGTGCGTGTGTGTGGTATGCGAGTGAGCTTTTAAGGCCAATGTGTCAAATATGCGTGCCGGTGTGCGGTGTGTATATATGTAAGGTGTGTGCGTGCGTGTGTGTGTGTGACACCCCCCCACATTGGTGTGTCTGTGTGTGTATCCCGTGTGTACGTTTGCCCTATCATGTTTGGGAATGCGTGTGTGACCCCCACGTGCGTGCGGATTTGAGTGTAACCACGCGTGGATCGGTCTGTGTGTTATGCATAATATGTAGTGTGTCATCCTTTTTTTTTTGTTTGTGTGTGTGTGTGCTGCTATGAAAACCCAATTGACGATCTGCCTGCGTGTGTGTGAAATTGTGAGGTAGACACGGGAGTGTTTGTAGTTGACAGGAAAGTTGCGTACTGCTGCGAGTGTGGCTGCTGATCATAGTGACCTCCAAAAAAACGTGTGGTTCGTGTATGCCAGTGTGTGTGTGTGCTCGTGCGAGCTGAGAGTCCTAATTGCGTGTGTGAGCATGGTGTGTGTTATGGATGTGGGCTAACCGCGCGTCTGAGATGTGTGTGTGTGTGATTCTAGTTTGATAGTGCGATACCTATGCGTTGTGTGTGATGAATAAGGAGTGAGTTGTGTCATTGTGAGGAAGTGGTAGTGCCTGCATGTTCTAATTGGTGTGCACTGAGTTATCATTGTACTGTATGTGTGTTTTTGACTTTAACACGTTTTAGTTACGCACAAACGCAGAACCTGGATGCATATGCCTACTGTGCCATCCGTATGCCGAGTGGGTTTTTTAGTGCGTGTGTGAAAGCTACGTGTGCGTGGGTTGCGTGTGCGTGTGTGTACTTTGTGATAACATTCCGAGTGCGTGCGCTGCGCGTGTAGGCGAGTGAGTGTATGGCTGTCGTGATGTGTGTAGTGAGTGTATGTGTGTGTCGTGTGTATGCGAGTGAGAGTATGAGTGCGTGTGTGTGTTGATTCTGCGTAGTGTGTCTAACCCTATTTTCACACACGTGCACATGCGAGTGTAAGTATCGTGTAGCGTGTGTGGTGGTGTCAACTTTGTTGTGTTTAGTCGAGTGTGGTGTCGTGCGTGCGGTGCGATTTCTTTGAGGTGTGAGGCTACAAATCTGTATACGTGCGTGTGAGTGCGTGTTGCTGACGTGGTGTGTATGTTGTGATGTGAGTGTGTGCCTGCGTGTGTGTGTGTGTGAGAGTGTGGTATGCCGTGCGCGTGTGTGTGTGTTGTGCGTGTGCTGTGTATGCACGAAGTGTGTGGGTGTGGGTATGCGTGTGTGTGTGTGCCTGTGCGTGAGTGTGTTGTGCATGTGCGTGCACATGCGTGTGTGTGTAGTGCATATGCGTGTGTGTGTGTGTGCGTGTGCGTGTGGTAGTGAGTGTGTGTGTGGCTATGTGCGTAGTGACAGTGGCGTGTGAGTGTGGATCGCGAGTGTGTGTGTCCTCATTGTTGTTGCGTGCGTATGTGTGTGATGTGCCATTGAGCTGCGTGTGTGAGTGGTGTGCGTGTGCAATGTGTGTGCATGCGCGATGTGTATAAAAGTAAGTGTCAAGTATGTGACGTGCGTGTGCGTGTGTAGAGCGTGGGTGCAGTCGTGCCGCAATGTTTCATGCGAGTGTGTGTGATGTGTGTTGTGTGCCATTTTGCGAGTGAAGCGTACCGCCGCGTGCTTGTCGCTGTATGCGAGAGTGAGATGATGCGCTGCGTAAGTAATATAATGTGCGAGTAGTGCACGTGTGCAGCATAAAGCTGTGCGAAAAAGTGCGTGCGCAATGTGTGTGTGCCAATTGTGCGTTGTGTACGTGTCGTGCCGCTAGTGCTGTGCTGTAGCGAACCTATGTAGAGTGTGGCATACACACACGCGCACGTGCCTGTGCGAGTGTTGTGTGCTGTGTGTGTGTGTGTGTGTGTGTGTGTGTGTGGCTTGCGTGCGTGGTGCGTGGTGCCGTTGCGTGCGTGTGCGTAGTGCCCTGCGTGCGTGTGCTGTGCGGAGCGTGCGCTGTGTGTGTGCATGCGCACTCGCACGGGTAGTGTGCGATGAGGTTACAACACTGCGTACAGTGTAGTGTAAGTGCAGTGCGTGTGGTGTGCTAAGTGTGTTGTGCAGGGTGCGTGTATGTGTGTGTGTGACCGTGCGTGTGCGCTGCGCGTGCGATGTGTGTGTGTATGCGAGTCTTGTGTATGACCTTTCGTGTGTGTAGTGTGTGACGTACGTGCGCGTGTGTGTGTGGTGCGATTGCGCTGCTTGTGTGCGTTTGTTGTGTGCGTAATGCGTGTGTGCGTGTGCGTGTGTAAATGTGCATGTGTGTGCGTAAGTGTGTGTGTGTGTGTCGTGTGTGTGAGTGTGTGTGTATGCGAGTGAGTGTATGCATGCGTGGTGTGCGTGTGTAGTAGTGTGCGATTACGTG
>JAGGCT020004127.1:129160-134212 GCA_017654935.2 Phymorhynchus buccinoides
TGTGTGTGCGTGTGTGTGTGTGTGTGTGTGTGTGTGTGTGTGTGTGTGTGTGTGTGTGTGTGTGAGATAGAGGAGAGAGAGAGAGAGAGAGGAGAGAGAGAGAGGAGAGAGAGAGACGAGAGAGAGAGAGAGAGAGAGAGAGAGAGAGGTGGCGTCTGTGACATAATTATATTAGGCCTACAGGTACAGTGTCAGACCCAGATCCAGAGATGACAGGAAACTGATTAATGTAAAACCCTTTCATCGCCACTGTCGCCTCTTGGCACCACAATGATTTGATACCCATGAAATCAGGGTCTGTTACCCAATTACCTATTTTCTTAATTTGGGGAGGTAAGGATAAGCCCTATTTTATGCATGTCACAGAGGGATCCCCCATATTGCGGACGAAATCTTCTCTGTATCCAAGTAAGTTTCAATGGATAATTTGGCCTGAAAAATGTCTGGCGTTGAAAGGGTTTTAAAAAAGGTGTGAAATACACGCTGTTAGTTTTCCACTTCTTTTCCCCCAATGGGCACGCAAAAGTAATGGTATTACTGGCCTGTCACTGTGTCGCCATTACATGTGGATAAATAATGTAAACTAACAAAACGTACAATATTTCGACCTAATATCAAAAAGCCTGAATATGTACAAAGAGTTCGCATTCCTGCAGCTGACTGAAGCCGGTTTTTTTTTAATCCCCACCCTTTCACCTATTTTACATGGTGGGGATCATTGTGAAACTCACTTATTGCCTCTGTTTCCATAATTAACACTTCCCACCTTCCACCTTACTTCCACCTTTTCACCTTCCAGTTGGGAAGTGAGAAAGTTGGCTTCATCTCTTTGCAAAAGGTTTGTAAGCTGCGAAGTTATCACTCTTTGTAACATTTAGGCTTTTCGGTCATTTACCTGTGAGGCGCATGGATTCATCGTACGGAGCCGGAGATGGATTCCCTGGGAGGACGGCATTGACAGACACACACATCGTCCCCTGCAGAACACAACACAACACCACACACACCAACACACCCACACCACACGAGCAACACACACACACACACACACACACACACACACGACCACAAAACCAAGTGGATCTCCGGGCGGCGGATAAGTTCCCGAGCGGGCGAATTTGGACGCATGGCAGCATCACGACGCGTCTGCGCTCCAGTGACTAAAAACTAAGCAATTGCCAAAAAAACCCGTAATAAATAACAAGATACAGCTCAGAAAAAAAAATACATAGCGCAAAGAAGGAAAATTCGCTTTTCAAAGTTAAACTTCAAGGTCAACGTCAGCACGTCCAATACTTTATGCTCGGGCATCTTCTACTCTAGGGGACACATAACCATACAAAATCTCAAGTGCTTCTGAGAAGCAAAAATGTGAACAATATGGCTTAAAACCCAATTTTTAGAACCCAACCACTTTCAAGGCCTACCAGTCTCCATGACCTTGATCGTGACCTTGATCGGTATACCACTATCAGAACGGCCATAAGCCAAAGTACCTACAATGCCAAATTTGAAGACTCTAAGACCAACGGTTTGGAAGGTAATGGCCCCTTACATATTTTAGGTTTTCAAGGTCATACGCCAAGGTCAAGGTGACGATTGCGATAATTTATGCGCGGATACCTTCCTCTCATGGTGACACACAACCACACACATTTTGAAGCGATTCTGTCAAACTGTTCGGGAGAAAAAACGCGCACGGTACGACGGGCGGACGGGACGGATGGATGGATTAAACAGAATAAAACTTTCCGAAGCTTCGCTCAGGAACTAAAAAAAAATATATCACTAGGAGGTTATGTTGAGGTGATGCTTTGTTTGCTGTTGATATTACTGCTGCTGCTGCTGCTACTGTTGTAATACAGTCGAACCTCTATTATAAGACCCTCTGTTATAAGACCTCCTCTCATTTAAGACTGAATTTTTTTTTGGCACGGATGTAAATATCTTACTATAATTTGTTTTATATATAAAACAAACCTCCGTTTTAAACCCCCTCCAATTTAAGACCGATTTTCCATGACTTTTTTTGGAAGTCTTAAAATAGAGGTTTGGACTGTATTGCTATTATAGGGCCTACTGCTGGTGCTACTTATACTGATTGAAGCATATAAAAATTAATGGTTATGTTGATTGTCATGGATGATTCTTTACATCTTGTACAATATGATAGAACAAGGCATTTCATATGGTTAAGGTTTTTATAAGCGATATTCATACTAATTTTAGAAGATAGTGTTTCACTAACAGAATTGATAAACCTAAGACAATGATTTACAAGACCTAAAAGGTGCACCCAATACTTAATACATTCAAAAGTTATCTGGATAACAAGTACAAATTTTATAAATAATTTATCAGCATTGATTAAAGTGCATGCTAGGAAACATTAACCGTATTACACCTGATCAAAGAAACATTCTAAAGTTTGATGAAAAAACGATGGACTGCCAAAGCTTGACGGCTTATATAGTCCATACCCTACTGTACTACTACTGCTGCGTTGCTACATACTACTGCTACTGCTAATGCTTACGACTACTACTACTACTACTACTCTACTAATACTACTACTACTGATTGTTTTGCGCTTTGTTTCCATTGTATCCGGACATTTGTAATATGGGTGATGGGGAGGAATGAAATGGGGAAGGGACAACCACATTCACTTCAATATCCCATTCATTTATCTCTCTCTCTCTCTCTTCTCTCTCTCTCTCTCTCTCTCCTCTCTCTCTCTGTCTTACTCTCTCTCCTCTCTCTCTCTTCTCTCTCTCTCTCTCTCTCAATAGAGTATTCAATGCGTTATATATTAGGCTATGTTTAGTAGTTGGAATGTTTTTTTTGCATGTTGAGTTATTTTTCGAGTGCTTTCGTATTACTTCATTTGAGGACAGGATGAAAAAAAAGCTATCAAGGCTTCTCCTTTATCCTCAATAAAGACATGACTTGACTTGACTGACGTGGGACTGCTGCTGCACTGCTGCTGCTGTTTGCTGCTGCTGCTACTAACTATACTATACTACTTACTACTACTACTACTGTTGCTGCTGCTGATGCTGCTGCTGCTGCTGCTGCTGCTGCTGCTGATGCTGCTGCTGCTGCTGCTGCTGCTGCTGCTGCTACTACTACTACTACTACTGATACTATACTACTATCTACTACTACTACTACTACTATACTACTATACTACTACTGGTGCGCTGCTGTGCTACTGCTGCTGCTTTGCTGCTGCTACTACTATTCTACTGCTGCTGCTGCTGCTACTATGTGCTGCTTCGCTACTACTGCTTGCTATACTACTACTACTTACTACTACTACTACTACTACTAAAGCTACTACGTACTACTACTGCTGCTGCTGCGGTGGCTACTACACTACTGCTACTATCTATACTACTACTAATACTACTACTACTACTACTACTACTACTGCTGCTGTTGCTACATCACTACTGCTACAATGTTTTTTGTTGCCGCTGTATACTACTACAGTCAAACTTTAAATTAGATTTCAAAAAAATTATGAAAAAATCGAGGTCTAAAGTGGAGGGGTTTTCTTTAATATAAACGTAGTTTTTTAAAATATAAAATATGGTAAAGAACATTACACTCGTGCCAAAACAATCCCAGTCTTAAATGAGAGGAGGGTCTTTAATGGGAGGGTCTTATAATAGAGGTTTGACTGTAGACTGCTCGTGCAGTTACTATGATACTTTGTCTTCTGCTGCTGACAATGATTAAAAAAAACATATAATCTTCTTTTGCGCTCCAGGCCATAATGCCATCGTGGTTCAGGTAGGCCTAGTATGTGTTCGGTATTCAGTTTCCATGGTCTCCCGCTCTTCAGCCGACAACATTCTGATTTCAGAGGAATTCAAAATGAGAAAAAATTAGTTTGGATCTTTTTTTTTTTAATAAGGCAGGAGGAATGGGTCAATAAAGTCAGGAAGATAGTAGACGACCACCAAGAAAAGCGCAGAGTCAAGGAGTTTGTGCGACAGATTAGAAGACGTTACAAAACAGAAACTTCCAGTTCGTGGGGGATCTATTTGCTGTGAATTGCGTAATGTGAATGTGGTTATGTGAGAATCGTGCTGCTTGAATGCGTTGCGTACGCTGCCAGGCGTGGGTGCAGAGTGAATAATAATGCACACACGAGCTTTGGTCATTTTACACACACAAGCTGTTCCCACCAAGCTTATATGAATGGCGCACCAGCCAACTGAAAAGAGCAAGGACCACTATTCCAGTAGATGTGGAATTCACGCTGCCGGTGTACACACGTGTATGTCAACTAATAAAACCACCATCACAACCTCCCTTACAGATTCCCTTCTTTTCTCGAGATGACCAAGCCCACTCCCACCCTTTCCTGCTACATACACAAATACATAGAGAGACCAACAACGCACGAGGCCAAACACGCATACGGCACACAAACACACGCGCGCACTCCAGGCACAGACCGACCCACACACACACACACACAACACACTGACACGTATGCATATATATTCTCACCCAAGACCACATATAAACCACTCACACACACACCATCTTCCACAAACATGCACACGCACGCGCGCGCGCACAAACACACACGCACATCCAATCAGATACACTGCATCATTCAAACACAGACACAGATATAGAATTGATAGACACAAACACACATTCACACACGCACATACCCTCAGCGCGCACGCATGGCCACGTACGCACACACATCAAACACACACACACATGCACGCACACAAATCATATCACACACACACCACACACACACACACACACACACACAAACACACACACACACACACCCACACAGAATCATACCCCCCCCCCCATGCACAACACATTACACATCCACACACCCCGCACACCTGCATTTATACTCCCCCCCACAAACACAGACATCAATACACAAAACATATCCGCAAACATGACACAACTGGACGCGCGCCGCAACGTTATAAACACACACACACACAACACACACACACACACACACACACCCAACACAACACCACCACATATAGCAGTACATTA
>JAGGCT020004127.1:134712-144712 GCA_017654935.2 Phymorhynchus buccinoides
GCAATCCTGTTTGATTGTCCCAGGTTGATTGCAGATACAAACACTCTTGCCTGAGTTTCCCCCCTTTAGTCCTGACTCATCCTTGCGATGAATGTGGTCTGTACCATTCGGTGAAAATTGCTTTGATGCCACGGCTACCTGCTCAAATGAGGAATTGGGCGGCATCGCACTTCATGGACATATGTCACCACGGTGACTATGTACGGGAATTTCTTCTGTTCCGTTGAGGTAGAGCCCGACCAAGTCGACTGCCCTCGCTGAGGGAGGGTAGGTGACTGCTGGATGTGTGCGGCCTGTCTGATAGTACCTTCGTGGTGTTTTTGCGGGTACAGGTTGCCTTTAGTGCTGTCACCTAGTACCAGTGGCATGTGTCTTGGGTTCTTGTGGCGGACATTCCTTGGGAAGATTTTCCAAGTTGTGGCGGACTTGGGACTTGCACAACTGATTCTTGCGCGGCATTGGTTTGCCGCGTTGAGAGGTTTTTCTTCCCGCCCCGCTGAGAGGGAGTTGGTTTGTGGCTTGAGGAGAAGGGAAGGCTGCTGAATCTATGGCAGGTTGAGAGGGGTGCCCTTAACAACACATACTGTGATCCAAGTATGAGGTCATAGACAGGACTGTCCATGATCACTGCATTGATGGGGTCCTTAACAGATCTGGTGTCGACATTGATTATGGCGAATGGCAAAGTGGATGGGGGGATTGAGGCATAAGGGCCCTGCAGAGAGATGAAGTCTCACGTGTATGCTGATGCGGGGACTAAGGATCCACAAACAATGGCGTCGCTTGACAGTCCAGTGTCAAAGAGACACTGCACAGGGATGTTGTTGACAATCGCCTGTCCGACGACTGATGGTGTGCCTGGAAAATGTACTGGGGACGGGTTTGGTGCAGTTATGTGAAGTCGAGACGACTTGCATAGTTGCAACAATTTGCCGCTTGTAAGCAAGTTTCCTGCAGTCATCCCGATTGTGGGTGTTCGACTTGCAGTATGAGCAGAATAATGGTTTCGCGCAGCTGCTCGCCAACCATTAGTTCCCTGAGATCATCATAGGACTCTGTTTTGGCAGAAAGGGACACCCATTTTGTCAGATAGTTCCCCAGTCTATCTGAAAATTGGGCATAGGACTCTCCCCTACCTTTTCTGGTTGACCGGAACTTTTTCCGGTAGGCGTCAGCTGTCAACTGGTATCTGTTGAGCAGGGCTTCTTTCAAAGCTGGGTAGTCAGTAACTTGGCTTGATGGAAGTTTGCTGTACACCTCATAAGCCACACCCCTGAGACTTTGGGCAAGCTTGAGGTTGAACTTTTCCGGAGCAAGCTCAAATTCCTGGGCCAGTCTTTCAAATCTATCGAGGAATGCATCGATAGACTCTGTTGCCTCATTGAATGCCTCCAATGTGAAGGTCATGGCTGGGGTCTGACTGGGAGGGTGAAAATTTTGAGGTGCAGCAGTCTCGGATTCTGCTGAGTTTTCAAGCTGCTTCATAGCTAGTCCATCAACTCATGGTCTCGCGCTTTTTCTCGCTCAGTGGCCTCAAGTTCGAGTTCTTTATTTTTGGCGTCCTGCACTAGTTGCCTCTGCCTTAACTCATGAGTACGGATTGTTCTGCTCCTGAGCATCGCGATCTTTATCTGCGAGCTGTTGAGCCTCGCGAGCTTTATCAGCCTCTTGAGCCTCATGAGCTCTTCTGTTTGTCTTTCTCAGCCTCTTGAGCCTCCCGAGCTTTGTCAGCCTCTTGAGTCTCACGAGCTTTCTCTTTGTCGTATTCAGATATGACAAAATTAGCTAACTCTTGGCCGGACAATCCTAGAGACTCTCCCCATTCTTTAAGTTCTCTCCTAAGTTTAACAGTTTCTGCCATGGTTGTAAATACAACTATTCAAAATCAAAACAAAGTTGCTGAGTTGAATGTATCAAACAACACTTAACTATTTCAGCATAAACAGAAATAGCATGCACATCAAAATAAAGTCATAAATAGCATTCAAACAAATCAAATCAAAACACAGTGAACCAAATCACAATAACTTTCCCAGTGGACACAAGATAAGTTTTGAAAAGTAACTAAAGTTTGAATTGAAATTTGTTAGACTTTATGAAAAAAAATATCCCGGACGCGAGCCCCCAATTAGATGTGACGAGGTAATGGGTTAAAAGGCTAAGTCCCTAGGGAAGACTTTTAGTGTGTTAAATTTTCAAGTAGAAAATTTGCCTTTAGCCCACTTCTCTAGGGTATGGGAGATGAGCAACTTTCCCGGCCCCTTTTTCATCTAATAAATTTATATTTGTGCCCGGGTTCTGGCTCGTATGATTGTAAGAAATACAAGTGGTTGATTTGCTCTTAATGGCAGACAGTGAGAAGTAGGGTTTTACATGAAATTACAAGACTCCCACTCTCATCAGTCTGACCAAAGGGTTCAGTATTATTTGACACTTGTATTTTATTTACTCCCAAAATCTGCATGAGATTATGCAACAATAATAATAAAGCAGCTCAATAGCGCCAAAACAAAATATGAATGAAAAACAATGAAATCCGAAAGGATTTACAAGACTTTTGTCTTTCTAGAAGGTTAGCCCCAAGCAGGAAGGGTCACTAATCATCTTCATTGTCAGGAGGAAAGTTCAAGTGATTGGCGCGGTCCGTTGGACTTAGCTATTGTCAAGTTCCTCCGTAGGGATCGGCGAGTGCTGGGTTGGCTGGGCTTGCTCATCAGGTGAGAGTAGCTCCCAGTCGTTCCGGTTACGGCTTCGTGGGATGGCACGGTTCAGGCGTGGTCTCCTCGCGGATTCTGGGTGCGGGGCGTCTTGGCGGCGTTCCCGTCTTGGTGCTTGTGAGTCAGGGATTATCTTCCTGCCCACGATGCCCTGCTGATAATCACAGGAGAAGGTGGATGTATGTCTCTATGGCTTAGAGACAAGGGGCTTCAGTCGGCAGGGAATTAGTGGATCCCAACCGGCTAGAAGGCTGCCCTTGTACAATAGCACTAAGAACAAATAATCTGAATTTCAGTTAACAAACTGAGATCAGTAAAACATAAAAGGTGATCAAGCCAACATCACTCTCCATCCAACACCTGGAAAGGAATGGTATCATAAAGTGCAAGATTGCAACCCACAGGCTTCCTACTAAAAATATACAAAAGGGTTAGTAGGCATAAAATCCGGTTCTGGTACCAAAAGAGTTAAAGTCAAAAACACACACACACAAATAATCAGTGCACATAAATAGAACAGAATGTTTACCACTTCTTTTCAATAACATATCTACTCCTTATTCATCATTGAACATAGGATCTAGATCAAAAATATGATCAAACAAACAACAAATCTCAATCACCAGCCATCAATAATACTCACTAGTTGGGCTATTATGACTGGCTGGGAGAGAGGTTGAGTCTGCAATGTTGCTCCAGCCAGGTTTCAGCGTCTTGTGTGAAAGTATGTGTAGGCTAACTTTTTCTCACTACTCAAATTATAGCCCTGCCATTTTCAAACAATGAAAGCCTGTGATTGGTTTATAGCAGTCGACACGTCACAAGATGATGTCATAGTAGTACAGAACAATCACGCGCCGGTTACATCATTATCACATGCCGACATTCCTATCCTTCTCGTGATTGGAAAGGAAGAGTTGTCTTCAAAGGGCGCCGACTGTTGATGTCACTTTCTCATGATGGGGAACGGAGATAAGGGGGGTAAAGGGAGACCGCCAGTGTAGGTGTTACATGCTGAAAGGGGAGGTAAACCAGGCTTCAAAGAGATAAATGCCTTAATCGGCGTCTGTTTGATGTTGACGGGCAATTAAAGTGGCGGCCCCGAGAAAAAATGAAAAGGGGAGAGGGGGGGGGGATAGATACAGAAAGAGGGGTCGTGCGGGCCAATTACGTCGCAGAGAGTTCTCTAGTTGGATAGAAGTAGGGAGCGAGTTTGTAGACAAAAGTCTCTTGGGGACAATGAAAATAATGTCAGTCTTGTCGTTGTTAAGTTGGAGTTTGCTGTCAGTCATCCAAGCCTTGATGTCAGAAATGCATGACTGAGTTCGTTCAATGATAGAAGGAAGCTGAGATATATCGTCAGACCTGTAAACCTGATTGTCATCAGAAAAGCAGTGGTGGGAGATGCCATGGTGAGTAGCAATGTTAGAAATAGGTTGTGTGTAAAGAACGAAGAGAATGGGGCCCAGAACAGAACCCTGGGGAACTCCATAATCCAGACCAGCTAAGTGAGAAGAGAAGCCGTTAACAGAGACAACCTGAGTACGACCACAAAGGTATGAACAGAACCATGAAAAATCTTTATCGGAGATAGCAAAGGTATGTTGCAGCCGAGATAGAAGGGTACAGTGATCTATAGTGTCAAAGGCAGAGGATAGGTCTAACAGGGACAGCAGAGAAACCTTACCATCATCAAGAGCAGAAACAAAATCGTTAAATATCTTCAGAAGAGCAGTTTCAGTGCTATGACCAGCACGATAGGCAGACTGCAACGGATAGAGGAGATTGTGATGTTCTAAGTGAGCCTGGAGCTGGAGAAGTGCAATCTTTTCAGTTATCTCAGTCAGAAAGGACAGATTGGACACAAGTCGATAGTTTTTCAGGTTTTCAGGGTCTAGAAATGGGTTTTTTCAAGAGAGGCCGGACAACAGCGGTTTTAAGCGCAGAGGGGAAACATCCTGAGCTGAGTGATTCATTCACAATGGTAGTTATGTAAGGTAACAGATCATCAATAACAACACACAACAGGGAGGAGGAGAGGGGGTGAAGCACACATGTCTCAATAGCAGTTTTCTTGATCACATCCTTAACAACACCGTTACTGTCTGAGAGTCCAGGCTCTCACGGATTTTCTTGATTTTGCCAATGAAAAAGTCTCAAAATTTCGAGGCAGGTCAGAGGGACAGACAGATGAAGGAAGAGGAGATTTTACTCTCCCCATGAGTGTGTCTGTGAGTCTGAATAGTTGCTTGCTTGTGGTGCATGCGACTATTTTTTGCATTGTAGAATGATGATTTAGCTTGCTGAACAATTTCGTTCACAACATTGTTGGCAATTTGCAAAATATGTTTGTGAACCTCGAGATTAGTCTTGATCCACTGCCTCTCGGCCCTACGCCTAACACGCTTGGCATCTAGGACTTGGGGGGCGACTGCTGGGAACCAGGGTGAGGGCGGACGACTGGAGACCCTGCGTCGAAGCACAGGGGCGTGGCGGTCGAGGACGTCCAGAAGAAGGCCATCGAACAGCTCCGCAGAAAGAGCAGGCGCCGACTGGAGTGAAGACAGCAGGTCAGCTCTGAAGGCGTCGAGATCAATGGACGCGAAGTCCCTGGTCTCCACGTACCTACTTTAACCGACTTCCTTATATCCGACGTCGGTTATAATGAAGTTTGGGCAATTTAGTTCCTTATAACCGATGTAAATGAAAATGAGGAGATGAGTAGCAGAAACGAGAACATTAATATGCTTATTCCTTCAAGGTGTTTTTTCACCAAAAAATTCATAATTATTAGAGAATCTTTTCCCCCTAGTGGGTATACCGGGGATCTTTCAGTACAAATAGCTTCCCCACCTTCTGGAAGTTATGTGCCAGCAATTTATTTTAGTTATCACTTTCTTTGACTCTGCCTTGTCCTTTTTCCTGTTATCTTCTTTTTTTCTGCCATTCTCCCCAGTGACCCATTCTCCCCAGTGGCCCATTCTCCCCAGTGACTCATTCTCCCCAGTGACCCATTCTCCCCAGTGGCCCATTCTCCCCAGTGACCCATTCTCCCCAGTGACCCATTCTCCCCAGTGGCCCATTCTCCCCAGTGGCCCATTCTCCCCAGTGACCCATTCTCCGGTCTTAGAATAAAATATTATTTTCCTTTTGAGTTTTCCCGAAATCAGAATGTGTCAGCTGAATGCAGTGGGGAGACCAGAGGAAAACTAAAAACCGGACACATACGTACCTCACCCATTATGCCCGTATCATCTCAGGACGCATAATAATAATAATAATAAGAAGAGAATCTTTCCCAGTTAAATAATGAATGAACACTTACCTACTATGGCATATAGGTCGGCTGGATAATGACTGGCTTGGGGAAAAAGAGCACTATGTAATTATTCAAACAAGATAATTATACAAAACCGAGGAACGGTCATTGTAGGTTACTTCGAAAAAGAAACCAATAATTGAATACAATAAAGCGAGGCTTACCTCGTAAGGTGATGCTGTTTGTAGATTCTTGCGAAGCAGTAATAACTGGAACGAGTGTACAGGATATTGCAGCCAGGCCAACCAGTATTGAAAGCTGCTGCGAAGGAACACTGCATCCCATAGTCCATCATGTTTGGGTTTGTCATTACCATATTCCTGGTAAGGGGCACAACAGATGTCAAGCATTTGACGACTTCCCCCGCATTGTGTAATGAAGGCCCCTGTTTTGGGGTCTACCTGATGGTCTATGTCAAGTAACACACAAATAATCCACCATTATGGTTGTCCCTTCGCCTGATGTGCTTTATTTGCTGTGTTCTGTGTTTCGCACGTTGTGCACTGTGTCTTGGGTGGGTGACAGTTATTGTTCTTGGCAGGTAGTGCCTTCTTTCTATTAACATTCGAAAAAGGGTTGGGCCTGTACACTCGTTCCAGTTATTACTGCTTCGCAAGAATCTACAAACAGCATCACCTTACGAGGTAAGCCTCGCTTTATTGTATTCAATTCTTGCTCAGCAGCATAACCTGGAACTAACTGTACAGGAGATTTGAGAGCCAGTGTTCTCGAAGCAGCATAAAGCTACAACGGTCATAGCATGCATAGGCGCATGTTTCTTTGTTTCCGAGAACAGAGTGTTCGGTTCAAATATTCGTGTGAAATTCGCATCTCACGTCAAACATCAGAGCTGTGCAATGAAGCTGGGCTATTTCTAGTGTGAATTATTGTGATAGGAAACACCCCATGCTTCACAGCATGTAACACTGTTACAGTTGCGTTATATTTGCACACAGAGAGTGTCTGGTACTGACCATTATCTGCTAGCAATCAGTTCCAATTTCATCACTTCCAAACGTCGCCCTATGGTGGGCAGTGGAACAGCTGCTACGATTTATTGTGAATTCACAACTGAATGCGCCCCACGCATTAGGGAAACGCTATTCACCATATGTGTATTGAAATTTTAGCCAAGGCCAGAGAGGTCAAGCCGGTTGGAAACCGATACCCCGCCTGTCAGACGGCAGCGTGAGAAAGAAAGGGAGAGAGAGCATGGATGAGAGAGAGAAACAGAGAGAGAGAGAGAGAGAGGGCTATGCTTGGTGCAGCAGCTCCGTTCCTCTTCAAATTCCTCAGTTGCCATAAATATCCCTCATGCAACAGCATTCCAGAGGTTACAATAACAGAGCTTCTCTCTTCTTCACCTTTTTCCGTTAGCTTGTACATATCTAAACGAATATGTTTTCTTTTCTTGTCTCTCTCTTTTGTCTTTCATTCACACTTTTTTTTAAATTATAATTTTACAACCATACAGGTCCAGTTCAGATTGGCATGATTAGGTCCTTACCATAATGCTTGGCCTTATATGGCTTAAGTATTTCATAATTGTTTGTAATGACCTCTTCGCCTTTAGTTACTCAACAGTTGTGTTGAAGTGGCGAAGATAATATTGAGATTAAAGTCAGGATACGACCCCAGTGTGTAAGAATCATGTTAGTTTTTTTCTAAATCAAAAGTATAGACAGGTTGTCATACATGATGGGTTCTTGGGGCAACCCTTTTAATAATAGTGGACTGTGATAGCCCTAGCTTAAATGACACAGTCAAGGTTTTACTCTGTATTGATGCATCATGCACAGGTCAGTTTCCGCATTGTTGTCTTCAGGAATGCGAGTTGTATTCAATCATAGTTTTGCAGAAAAAGATTCCCCCAAAAAAAATTATGTGTAGCTGTGGTGCTGTACCATACCTAACCTGGACACAATCACGCATGTGATCCATCATTTTTCTCTCTTGTGCAGCAATCATTCAATGGGGAGTGCTTTAAACGAGAAACAGCCAATAGTTGGGTTTACCCACTTGGGTTATATGTGCTCTCTCTAACATGCTGCTGTTTTAATTAACATTCTAATATCATAGATTAGCCATACAGAGAGTTGTATATTCCCATATTGACCATGTATTGGTGTTTTGCTGTGTAAATGAAGGACTTACGACTGATTCACTGTCTTATTATCCAGCAGAGAAGGACATAGTTTTGTTCTGCTCACATCTAGGGGAAATATATACAGATAATAGGTCTAGCTGTTGAGTAAGTGTAAGCAGAGCATATGTTGTGACAAGGTCCAAATTAGTGACCACGTCCACAATGATATTAAATAATATTTATCTTTTGGTTATCCAGTCATGAAGGTGATGATTCCAATCACTAGACTGTAATTATTGCCAAGGATATTAAGCTTTTTAGCACAGTTGGTGTTACTAACTTTCTCAGTGTTTCAGACTTTGTTTGGTGTATCTTAGAGGAAAGGCTCGTTTATTACACCAGGAGACAAAAACCCAACAGTTTTCCATACGAAATTCTGATTTCCATTAGGAATGCTGATGAACACTGTTTTATATGTGATTAGTAAGATTGTGAACGCTGTTATTGTCATCTCCGATTTTTAAGCTTTGATTAATCTACTATGTGTCATTTTGTCTGTCTTGTTTGCCATGCTGCGAGAAGATACTATATTATGTTGCAAACTCAATCGATCTTAATTTTAATTTATGTACTTTGTCAACAATCATTTCCAGTCTTAACGTTGTGTTTACACACACACCCGTCACAAACACACACGCCTACACACCCCACAACCCTTCTTGAAAAGGGTATTTCAATGAAAGGACTAACGTGTCTTTTCCCCTCTGCATCATGATCTGGCGTGAAGAAGCGCCATTTGTATGATGGGATGAGGATAGGGGTGGATGGGGTGGGGAGGGGTGGACGCGGGGAAATTCCTTTTCCACTTTATGCTCGGTGTCCATCTGTGTTCTACCAAGGACCCAGCATGTTTGACAGTCGTGTGAAAGGTAGCACACACCTGGTTGCTGTTGACTTGCTGACAGGTTATGACAGGCCTGCTTCTTTTGGTCTTCCTTCCCCAAGACCCAAACAACATGGGCAACAGCGGACCAAACGCGTACACAACCCACGCCAGTCAGTGTGAATGACATGGTAGCAGGTGTGAGAAAAACACAGACTGAAACAAAACAGTTGCTTTGTATAAGCCAAGACACGAGATGTACACCGAGCCTTACTCTGTTTCTCCGTTATAGGGCCTACTCTGTTATGTTAGCTACATGTCAGTCTGTACAAAAAACTCACCAAGGCCCTTGTAGCCTCTATCAACTTACTGCTTTTCCACTTTCTTGTTAGGCCTATGCACTTTTGTTTATCTCTTCACTAGGTGCCATGCAAAGTTCATGAGAATTGGCAGGTCTACGAAGTAAGCTGTTTAGGTAGAGTTACTGTTTTAGCTCTTGATACCATGTCAAATGTCATTTGAAATCAGGGTCCTGTATCTGCAAATTTACTCTTTTCCCCTGTGTGTCTGTCACCATGTGTGAGTGGCAAATTGAAGTGTACCTTCTACATGTATTTATAAAGGAAATTAAGGTACGCCAGTATTGAGTAGTAATTGGAGTTATCTCCGATCAGTCTACCAGAAGCGCATTGCTTTTGGTTCATAGTGTTCAAGGCCACAGAAACCTGCATGGTACCCCTTTACACACTCTCTGATGGTACACATGGTGCGGTTGTTGTCTGTATTCTTGGTATCTGAAGCTCGCAGAGGAAAGAATGTGTGGGCCTGAAAATGTATGTCAGCCTAGAAATGAAATGTTCTGTAGCAAACGTTCTCCTTGCTCATGTTATTTGTCTTATAGCCAGAGACTGTTCAAATGGAGAGTCTACCTCCGTCACCACTGGTTCAGTATCGCCTTGAGCCTGTCATACCATTGCGATGTGATTTCCCCTTTG
>JAGGCT020004127.1:149712-151708 GCA_017654935.2 Phymorhynchus buccinoides
ATGTTGGCGGCAAACGAAATCATAAACAATACTGGCAGACACAATCCATTCAGTACGAAATTGACGTATGTGTCGACTTCTTTAGGAACGAGACCGTCTTCATGATCCCTGGGACTGAACACGAAGAAGTCAGCAGGCACACAGCCTTCAGGCACAGGGATCACACTGCTGTTGTTCGCAGCAGTTGTAAAGGTCTCACTGAGTGCGGGACTGTGTCGAAACGACTTTGTTGACACATACATTGCGAAGTAAAATGACCTGGAAATAATATTCGTTATGCACTTACATAGGGGAGATTAGTTAGCTTGATATCTGATACGCCACCTTTTCGGGGCACTTCGGTATCAATCTGACGTTTAAGCGATGTCGAAGAGGCGTCACAGGCTGACCTGGTATTGCAGTACCTCCAGGATCACGCCCACTGTTTACAGAAGACTAGCGCACCGGAAGACTGTGGACATAAATTAAGTTAAGAAACGAACACAAGACATAAAAACAAGTAATGATTTTGTTGTTCAACTCTGTTTCATTGCACACACAAAACTTCTGCCACTTTTGATTTGAAAAACTTATTTTATCACATCAAAAAGGTTTAGCTGGCTATATCATCTAAATATAAGAATACTCGAGAAACAATGTTGTGCTGAGTTCACGCCATCTTGGATGATGGGGTTATAATTATTTTCTCCTGAGCGAGTACGCTTTCCGACTTTGGAATGTTCATATTTGGTGGGGTTCTTACTCAGCTCCCATGCAATTAAACTTTTGCAAAAACAGAAACAGAAAAACCCTGGGGTCTTTCCCGACAGCCTTTTTTTCTTTATTTTTTCTTCTTATTTATTTGTTTATTTGTATGCTTGTTCGTCTGTTTGTGAGTTTCGTGAAATGTGATGAACTTTAGTGGACTGTTAGTTGATGACACAAAGAACATTTCAAGCGCTGCCTTCAAGAACAGTCTATCTGTCTTCTTTAGTCCTTTTAAAATAGGCAGCTCTTGTAGGCAATCCTCCTATTATCCATTTATCTAGACTGTTAGTCAGATATATGATTTTGGGGGTAATTCATGCAGAATATTATAAGAATTCGTGTTTTTTCTTATTTAGCTGCAATTTAAACCCGAGTCATGTATTTATTAGTAACACAAAAAGTGCGAACAGGAAACACGTTAAAATCTACCAACAAACAAAACAAACAAACAAATATGACGATGTATGGACATGTATCAATCAAGACTCTGAATCGAGAAATGTGTTGGTCTTCATTGGTGTAATGTTTAACCGTTTCCACCGCCAATGTCGCATTTTTTCACCACAATGGTTTTAACAGGTGCCCATGTCACTAAAAGGCATCAAACAGGGCCTGTTATCCGAAGATCTTATTTTTTGTATGAAGAATGAGTGACTGCTGTACCTTTTAGAACAGGACAAAATTAACAAAGTTGTGGAAAGGTACTGGGAAAGGAAACACAGACGTTTCGATCGTAGACTCTTCTTCCGTTGGCTTGAGACGGACTTGTTGCGTATTGTAGTTTATTTCTTTCAGGTGAGCACAGTTATTTTTGTAGTTATGGGATCATAAAGATATGCCTAATGTTTACATGTCCCGTAGGAATTACGCAATATTGCAGCTTTTTTTTAAATTTCCTCTACCAGTTTGAAGTAAGTTTAATGGGTATTTACTGCTACAAATGGCTGGCGGTGAAAGGGTTAAAAAAAAACCATTGAAGTAATGGACGCGATGCCACCTTTTATGCACAGCGACCGTGTATGGTAGCGAAATGACCCCGTTGTTTTTCTTATGTCCAAAAAAAAAAAGAAACAGAAAAGCATGACATAGATATAGTTTTAGAAAGTATGCAGAGGTTTGGAATGGGGGAGAGGGAAAGGAGTCATGGGTGTATGGTGGGGGGGGGGGTAGATCAAAAAGGTAGAAGATGCACCAAGTCCTAATGATGTTGAAAGTTGGTATGGAGGTTTGGTGTGTGTGTGGGGGGGGG
>JAGGCT020004127.1:152208-174708 GCA_017654935.2 Phymorhynchus buccinoides
TAAATTACTACCTTGACTCAAAAGACTTTCATTGTCCTTTTCTTCTTCAGCCAATGACTGTTTTCGATGTTAGTAAAAAACCTTTCTTCTTTAAAACGATCAGGAACCCGTGATTTAGATGGCTTAGATACTAATATATTAAAAGTTGCATGTCCTGTTATTTCAGATTCGCTAACCTATTTGTATAATTTGTGTATTGATAAACAATGTTTTCCTATTCATTTCAAACAAGCTAAAGTTACCCCTCTTTATTAATCTGGTGAAACATCTAATCCCTCTGTGTGTGTGTGTGTGTGTGTGTCATTAAAGCTCCTCTCTCTTTATCTTCTCTCTCTTGCCATTAGGCCTGTTTCTGCTATATTCCATTTATGTTATCTGTGTGTGTTCGCGTTGTATTGCGTTTGTGTTTGAATGCGCTTTGAATGCTAACGTGTGTGTGCGCTTTGATTTGATTTCTATCAAGATTCAGCGCCGTATAAATACTGTATGTTGTTGTTGTTGTTGTTGTTGTTGTTGTTGTTGTTGTTGTGTGTGTGTGTGTGTGTGTGTGTGTGTGTGTGTGTGTGTGTGTGTGTGTGTGTGTGTGTGTGTGTGTGTGTCTGTGTGTGTGTTGGTCAATAATTCACCAAATAACCCCTTTGATAGCACGAATTTATGTTTTCGACTTGGTGCTGTAGAAGTGTAAGCAGTTACAGTGTGTGTGTGTGTGTGTGTGTGTGTGTGTGTGTGTGGTGTGTGTGTGTGTGTGTGTGTGTGTGTGTGTGTGTGTGTGTGTGTGTGTGTGTGTGTGTGTGTGTGTGTGTGTGTGTGTGTGTGTGTGTGTGTGTGTGTGTGTGTGTGTGTGTGTGTGTGTGTGTTGTGTGTGTGTGTGTGTGTGTGTGTGTGTGTGTATGTGTGTGTGTGCGTGCGTGCGTGTGCATGTGTGTGTGTGTGTGTGTGTGTGTGTGTGTGTGTGTGAAGTCAAGTCAAAATTTTATTTCCAGATGGGAACATTGTGTAAGCAAAAACATGCTTTTTTTCAACAAGCCATCCATAAAAAATGATGTAAAGAAAAAATAAAGAACTAAGCATTCCATGTGTGTGTGTGCATGTGTATGTATGTGAGTGTGTGCATGCACGCGCAAGCGTCTGTGATTTCGTTCCTTACCTTTAATTTAATTGTCTTGAAGCATGCAGATTGTTTTATTGAAAGCAAGCACGACAGACAGAGGAAATTATGAGTTTGAAAAGAAAGTGTTTGGTCCAATGTGAAGCCAAGATTGCGAACACTTGCATAAGTCTGAATGAGAGAGTGTGACGAGGTAATGGGTTAAAAGGCTAAGTCCCTAGGGAAGACTTTTAGTGTGTTAAATTTTCAAGTAGAAAATTTGCCTTTAGCCCACTTCTCTAGGGTATGGGCGATGAGCAACTTTCCCGGCCCCTTTTCATCTAATAAATTTATATTTGTGCCCGGGTTCTGGCTCGTATGATTGTAAGAAATACAAGTGGTTGATTTGCTCTAAATGGCAGACAGAGAGAAGTAGGGTTTTACATGAAATTACAAGACTCCCACTCTCATCAGTCTGACCAAAGGGTTCAGGATTATTTGACACTTGTATTTTATTTACTCACAAAATCTGCATAAGATTATGCAACAATAATAATAAAGCAGCTCAATGGCGCCAAAACAAAATATGAATGAAAAAACAATGAAATCCGAAAGGATTTACAAGACTTTTGTCTTTCTAGAAGGCTAGCCCCAAGCAGGAAGGGTTACTAATCATCTTCATTGTCCGGAGGAAAGTTCAAGTGATTGGCGTGGTTCTGTAAACTTAGCTATTGTCCAGTTCCTCCGTAGGGATCGGCGAGTGCTGGGGTGGCTGGGCTTGCTCGTCAGGTGAGAGTAGCTCCCAGTCGTTCCGGTTATGGCGTCGCGGGATGGCACGGTTCAGGCATGGTCTCCTCGCGGATTCTGGGTGAGGGGCGTCTTGGCGGCGTTCCCGTCTTGGTGCTTGTGAGTCAGGGATTATCTTCCTGCCCACGATGCCCTGCTGATAATCACAGGAGAAGGTGGATGTAGGTCTCTATGGCTTAGAGACAAGGGGCTTCAGTCGGCAGGGAATTAGTGGATCCCAACCGGCTAGAAGGCTGCCCTTGTACAATAGCACTAAGAACACATAATCTGAATTTCAGTTAACAAACTGAGATCAGTAAAACATAAAAGGTGATCAAGCCAACATCACTCTCCATCCAACACCTGGAAATGAATGGTATCATAAAGTGCAAGATTGCAACCCACAGGTTTCCTACTAAAAATAGACTAAAGGGTTAGTAGGCATAAAATCCGGTTCTGGTACCAAAAGAGTTAAAGTCAAAAAAACACACACACAAATAATCAGTGCACATAAATAGAACAGAATGTTTACCACTTCTTTTCAATAACATATCTACTCCTTATTCATCATTGAACATAGGATCTAGATCAAAAATATGATCAAACAAACAACAAATCTCAATCACCAGCCATCAATAATACTCACTAGTTGGGCTATTATGACTGGCTGGGAGAGAGGTTGAGTCTGCAATGTTGCTCCAGCCAGGTTTCAGCGTCTTGTGTGAAAGTATGTGTAGGCTAATTTTTTTTCACTACTCAAATTATAGCCCTGCCATTTTCAAACAATGAAAGCCTGTGATTGGTTTATAGCAGTCGACACGTCACAAGATGATGTTCTAGTAGTACAGAACAATCACGCGCCGGTTACATCATTATCACATGCCGACATTCCTATCCTTCTCGTGATTGGAAAGGAAGAGTTGTCTTCAAAGGGCGCCGACTGTTGATGTCACTTTCTCGTGATGGGGAACGGAGATAAGGGGGGTAAAGGGAGATCACCAATGTAGGTGTTACATGCTGACAGGGGAGGTAAACCAGGCTTCAAAGAGATAAATGCCTTAATCGGCGTCTGTTTGATGTTGACGGGCAATTAAAGTGGCGGCCGGAGAGAAATGAAAAGGGGAGAGGGGGGGGGGGGGGGGGTAGATACAGAAAGAGGGGTCGTGCGGGACACTTACGTCACAGAGGCCCCCCGAAGAAAAGATTCTGGTACCGGAATCTTCCTGTGGAACGCCGACTCCACTTTCGACTTGGGTGACAGGGACAAATTAGTGGTGAGACTGGGTCGGCTGGAATGGTGGAACGTCTGGTCGCAGCACAGAGTTCAAAGGAGCAGGTGGGTTGGGGATCAGTGGAATGGATTCCGACTGAGGTTGGTGCGGCAATCCTGTGTTGAGTTGTCCCAAGGTTGATTGCAGGATAGCAAACACCTCTTGCCTGAGTTTCCCCTTTAGCCTGGACTCATCGTTGCTGATGATGTGGTTTGGTAGGCCGATTCGGGTGAAAATGGCTTTGAGTGCCACGGCTACCTGGCTAGCATCAAGTGAGGAGATTGGGGCGGCATCGCACTTCATGGTACATATGTCGACCACGGTGACTATGTACCGGAATTTCTTCTTCCGTTGAGGTAGAGGCCCGACCAAGTCGACTGCCACTCGCTGAAAGGGAGGGGTAGGTGACTGCTGGATGTGTGGCGGCCTGTCCCGATAGTACCTTCGGTGGGTGTTTGCGGGTACAGTGCTGCCTTTAGGTGCTGTCACCTGAGGTACCTGTGGCGAGTGGTCTTGGGTCGTTAGGCGGACATTCCTTGGGAAGGATTTTCCAAGTTGTGGCGGACTTGGGGACTTGGGACAATCTGGATTGGCTTGCGCGGCAAGTTGGTTTGCCGCGTTGAGAGGTTTCTTCCCCGCTGAGGGAGATTTGCTCTTTGGGAAGGAGGGAGGGAGTTGGTTTGTGGCTTGGGGAGAAGGGAATGCTGCTGGAACTATGGCAGGTTGAGAGGGGTGCCCTAAAAACACATACTGTGATCCAAGTATGAGGTCATAGACAGGACTGTCCATGATCACTGCCTTGATGGGTCCCTTAATAAATCTGGTGTTGACATTGATTATGGCGACTGGCAAAGTGGATGGGGGGATTGAAGCATCAGGGCCTTGCAGAGAGATGAAGTCTCCCGTGTATGCTGACGCAGGGACTAGGGATCCACAGACAATGGCGTCGCATGACAGTCCAGTGTCATAGAGACACTGAACAGGGATGTTGTTGACAGTCGCCTGTCCAACGACTGACGGTGTGCCTGGACACTGGATCGGGGAGGGGTTGGTGCAGTTCTGCGAAGTCGAGACGACTTGCATAGTTGCAACATTTTGCCGCTTGTAAGCAAGTTTCCTGCAGTCATCCCGATTGTGGGTGTTCGACTTGCAGTATGAACAGTATAGGGGTTGTCCCAGTGGTTGTCGTTCATGGGTAGAACCGTTTGATCCACTGTTGGAGTTGGGGTTACCCCTGCTCTGCTGTGAAGCAGTGGACCCAACAACTTGCTGTAGTTTTGGCCTTTTAGGGGCACTGGGTTCATCATGGGCTAGAGTGTACCTATCAGCTAGCTGGATGAGGTCGGCCAGAGTTGTGGCACCTTGCTCGGCAGTAAAGGTGCGTAACTCTGGGGACATGGTTTCGCGCAGTTGCTCGCCAACCATCAGTTCCCGGAGATCCTCATAGGACTCTGTTTTTGCAGACAGGGACACCCATTTTGTCAAATAGTTCCCTAGTCTATCTGAAAATTGGGCATAGGACTCTCCCCTACCTTTTCTGGTTGACCGGAACTTTTTTCGGTAGGCATCAGCTGTCAACTGGTATCTGTTGAGCAGGGCTTCTTTCAAAGCTGGGTAGTCAGTAACTTGGCTTGATGGAAGTTTGCTGTACACCTCATAAGCCACACCCCTGAGACTTTGGGCAAGCTTGAGGTTGAACTTTTCCGGAGCAAGCTCAAATTCCTGGGCCAGTCTTTCAAATCTATCGAGGAATGCATCGATAGACTCGGTTGCCTCATTGAATGCCTCCAATGTGAAGGTCATGGCTGGGGTCTGACTGGGAGGGTGAAAATTTTGAGGTGCAGCAGTCTCGGATTCTGCTGAGTTTTCAAGCTGCTTCATAGCTAGCTCATGGTCTCGCGCTTTTTCCCGCTCAGTGGCCTCAAGTTCGAGTTCTTTATTTTTGGCGTCCTGCACTAGTTGCCTCTGCCTTAACTCATGAGTACGGATGTTCTCTTGCTCCTGAGCATCGCGATCTTTATCTGCTTGTTGAGCCTCGCGAGCTTTATCAGACTCTTGAGCCTCATGAGCTCGCTGTTTGTCTTTCTCAGCCTCTTGAGCCTCCCGAGCTTTGTCAGCCTCTTGAGTCTCACGAGCTTTCTCTTTGTCGTATTCAGATATGACAAAATTAGCTAACTCTTGGCCGGACAATCCTAGAGACTCTCCCCATTCTTTAAGTTCTCTCCTAAGTTTAACAGTTTCTGCCATGGTTGTAAATACAACTATTCAAAATCAAAACAAAGTTGCTGAGTTGAATGTATCAAACAACACTTAACTATTTCAACATAAACAGAAATAGCATGCACATCAAAATAAAGTCATAAATAGCATTCAAACAAATCAAATCAAAACACAGTGAACCAAATCACAATAACTTTCCCAGTGGACACAAGATAAGTTTTGAAAAGTAACTAAAGTTTGAATTGAAATTTGTTAGACTTTATGAAAAAAAATATCCCGGACGCGAGCCCCCAATTAGATGTGACGAGGTAATGGGTTAAAAGGCTAAGTCCCTAGGGAAGACTTTTAGTGTGTTAAATTTTCAAGTAGAAAATTTGCCTTTAGCCCACTTCTCTAGGGTATGGGAGATGAGCAACTTTCCCGGCCCCTTTTCATCTAATAAATTTATATTTGTGCCCGGGTTCTGGCTCGTATGATTGTAAGAAATACAAGTGGTTGATTTGCTCTTAATGGCAGACAGTGAGAAGTAGGGTTTTACATGAAATTACAAGACTCCCACTCTCATCAGTCTGACCAAAGGGTTCAGGATTATTTGACACTTGTATTTTATTTACTCACAAAATCTGCATAAGATTATGCAACAATAATAATAAAGCAGCTCAATGGCGCCAAAACAAAATATGAATGAAAAAACAATGAAATCCGAAAGGATTTACAAGACTTTTGTCTTTCTAGAAGGTTAGCCCCAAGCAGGAAGGGTTACTAATCATCTTCATTGTCCGGAGGAAAGTTCAAGTGATTGGCGCGGTTCTGTAAACTTAGCTATTGTCCAGTTCCTCCGTAGGGATCGGCGAGTGCTGGGGTGGCTGGGCTTGCTCGTCAGGTGAGAGTAGCTCCCAGTCGTTCCGGTTACGGCTTCGCGGGATGGCACGGTTCAGGCGTGGTCTCCTCGCGGATTCTGGGTGCGGGGCGTCTTGGCGGCGTTCCCGTCTTGGTGCTTGTGAGTCAGGGATTATCTTCCTGCCCACGATGCCCTGCTGATAATCACAGGAGAAGGTGGATGTAGGTCTCTATGGCTTAGAGACAAGGGGCTTCAGTCGGCAGGGAATTAGTGGATCCCAACCGGCTAGAAGGCTGCCCTTGTACAATAGCACTAAGAACACATAATCTGAATTTCAGTTAACAAACTGAGATCAGTAAAACATAAAAGGTGATCAAGCCAACATCACTCTCCATCCAACACCTGGAAAGGAATGGTATCATAAAGTGCAAGATTGCAACCCACAGGTTTCCTACTAAAAATATACAAAAGGGTTAGTAGGCATAAAATCCGGTTCTGGTACCAAAAGAGTTAAAGTCAAAAACACACACACAAATAATCAGTGCACATAAATAGAACAGAATGTTTACCACTTCTTTTCAATAACATATCTACTCCTTATTCATCATTGAACATAGGATCTAGATCAAAAATATGATCAAACAAACAACAAATCTCAATCACCAGCCATCAATAATACTCACTAGTTGGGCTATTATGACTGGCTGGGAGAGAGGTTGAGTCTGCAATGTTGCTCCAGCCAGGTTTCAGCGTCTTGTGTGAAAGTATGTGTAGGCTAACTTTTTCTCACTACTCAAATTATAGCCCTGCCATTTTCAAACAATGAAAGCCTGTGATTGGTTTATAGCAGTCGACACGTCACAAGATGATGTCATAGTAGTACAGAACAATCACGCGCCGGTTACATCATTATCACATGCCGACATTCCTATCCTTCTCGTGATTGGAAAGGAAGAGTTGTCTTCAAAGGGCGCCGACTGTTGATGTCACTTTCTCATGATGGGGAACGGAGATAAGGGGGGTAAAGGGAGATCACCAATGTAGGTGTTACATGCTGACAGGGGAGGTAAACCAGGCTTCAAAGAGATAAATGCCTTAATCGGCGTCTGTTTGATGTTGACGGGCAATTAAAGTGGCGGCCGACCCGAGAAATGAAAAGGGGAGAGGGGGGGGGGATAGATACAGAAAGAGGGGTCGTGCGGGCCAATTACGTCGCAGAGAGTTCTCTAGTTGGATAGAAGTAGGGAGCTAGTTTGTAGACAAAAGTCTCTTGGGGACAATGAAAATAATTTCAGTCTTGTCGTTGTTAAGTTGGAGTTTGCTGTCAGTCATCCAAGCCTTGATGTCAGAAATGCATGATTGAGTTCGTTCAATGATAGACGGAAGCTGAGAGATATCGTCAGACCTGTAAGCCTGGTTGTCATCAGAAAAGCAGTGGTGGGAGATGCCATGGTGAGTAGCAATGTTAGAAATAGGTTGTGTGTAAAGAACGAAGAGAATGGGGCCCAGAACAGAACCCTGGGGAACTCCATAATCCAGACCAGCTAAGTGAGAAGAGAAGCCGTTAACAGAGACAACCTGAGTACGACCACAAAGGACACAGAACCATGAAAAATCTTTATCGGAGATAGCAAAGGTATGTTGCAGCCGAGATAGAAGGGTGCATGCAGTGATCTATAGTATCAAAGGCAGAGGATAGGTCTAACAGGGACAGCAGAGAAACCTTACCATCATCAAGAGCAGAAACAAAATCGTTAAATATCTTCAGAAGAGCAGTTTCAGTGCTATGACCAGCACGATAGGCAGACTGCAAAGGATACAGGAGATTGTGATGTTCTAAGTGAGCCTGGAGCTGGAGAAGTGCAATCTTTTCAGTTATCTCAGTCAGAAAGGACAGATTGGACACAAGTCGATAGTTTTTCAGGTTTTCAGGGTCTAGAAATGGGTTTTTTCAAGAGAGGCCGGACAACAGCGGTTTTAAGCGCAGAGGGGAAACATCCTGAGCTGAGTGATTCATTCACAATGGTAGTTATGTAAGGTAACAGATCATCAATAACAACACACAACAGGGAGGAGGAGAGGGGGTGAAGCACACATGTCTCAATAGCAGTTTTCTTGATCACATCCTTAACAACAGTTTCAGTCACAGGTTCAAAACCAGAGAACGGAATGCCAGAAAAAGCGTCATAGCAAACATCAGGGACCGTTACTGTCTGAGAGTCCAGGCTCTCACGGATTTTCTTGATTTTGCCAATGAAAAAGTCTCAAAATTTCGAGGCAGGTCAGAGGGACAGACAGATGAAGGAAGAGGAGAAGATTTTACTCTCCCCATGAGTGTGTCTGTGAGTCTGAATAGTTGCTTGCTTGTGGTGCATGCGACTATTTTTTGCATTGTAGAATGATGATTTAGCTTGCTGAACAATTTCGTTCACAACATTGTTGGCAATTTGCAAAATATGTTTGTGAACCTCGAGATTAGTCTTGATCCACTGCCTCTCGGCCCTACGCCTAACACGCTTGGCATCTAGGACTTGGGGGGCGACTGCTGGGAACCAGGGTGAGGGCGGACGACTGGAGACCCTGCGTCGAAGCACAGGGGCGTGGCGGTCGAGGACGTCCAGAAGAAGGCCATCGAACAGCTCCGCAGAAAGAGCAGGCGCCGACTGGAGTGAAGACAGCAGGTCAGCTCTGAAGGCGTCGAGATCAATGGACGCGAAGTCCCTGGTCTCCACGTACCTACTTTAACCGACTTCCTTATATCCGACGTCGGTTATAATGAAGTTTGGGCAATTTAGTTCCTTATAACCGATGTAAATGAAAATGAGGAGATGAGTAGCAGAAACGAGAACATTAATATGCTTATTCCTTCAAGGTGTTTTTTCACCAAAAAATTCATAATTATTAGAGAATCTTTTCCCCCTAGTGGGTATACCGGGGATCCTTCAGTACAAATAGCTTCCCCACCTTCTGGAAGTTATGTGCCAGCAATTTATTTTAGTTATCACTTTCTTTGACTCTGCCTTGTCCTTTTTCCTGTTATCTTCTTTTTTTCTGCCATTCTCCCCAGTGACCCATTCTCCCCAGTGGCCCATTCTCCCCAGTGACTCATTCTCCCCAGTGACCCATTCTCCCCAGTGGCCCATTCTCCCCAGTGACCCATTCTCCCCAGTGACCCATTCTCCCCAGTGGCCCATTCTCCCCAGTGGCCCATTCTCCCCAGTGACCCATTCTCCGGTCTTAGAATAAAATATTATTTTCCTTTTGAGTTTTCCCGAAATCAGAATGTGTCAGCTGAATGCAGTGGGGAGACCAGAGGAAAGCAGAAAACCGGACACATACGTACCTCACCCATTATGCCCGTATCATCTCAGGACGCATAATAATAATAATAATAAGAAGAGAATCTTTCCCAGTTAAATAATGAATGAACACTTACCTACTATGGCATATAGGTCGGCTGGATAATGACTGGCTTGGGGAAAAAGAGCACTATGTAATTATTCAAACAAGATAATTATACAAAACCGAGGAACGGTCATTGTAGGTTACTTCGAAAAAGAAACCAATAATTGAATACAATAAAGCGAGGCTTACCTCGTAAGGTGATGCTGTTTGTAGATTCTTGCGAAGCAGTAATAACTGGAACGAGTGTACAGGATATTGCAGCCAGGCCAACCAGTATTGAAAGCTGCTGCGAAGGAACACTGCATCCCATAGTCCATCATGTTTGGGTTTGTCATTACCATATTCCTGGTAAGGGGCACAACAGATGTCAAGCATTTGACGACTTCCCCCGCATTGTGTAATGAAGGCCCCTGTTTTGGGGTCTACCTGATGGTCTATGTCAAGTAACACACAAATAATCCACCATTATGGTTGTCCCTTCGCCTGATGTGCTTTATTTGCTGTGTTCTGTGTTTCGCACGTTGTGCACTGTGTCTTGGGTGGGTGACAGTTATTGTTCTTGGCAGGTAGTGCCTTCTTTCTATTAACATTCGAAAAAGGGTTGGGCCTGTACACTCGTTCCAGTTATTACTGCTTCGCAAGAATCTACAAACAGCATCACCTTACGAGGTAAGCCTCGCTTTATTGTATTCAATTCTTGCTCAGCAGCATAACCTGGAACTAACTGTACAGGAGATTTGAGAGCCAGTGTTCTCGAAGCAGCATAAAGCTACAACGGTCATAGCATGCATAGGCGCATGTTTCTTTGTTTCCGAGAACAGAGTGTTCGGTTCAAATATTCGTGTGAAATTCGCATCTCACGTCAAGCATCAGAGCTGTGCAATGAAGCTGGGCTATTTCTAGTGTGAATTATTGTGATAGGAAACGCCCCATGCTTCACAGCATGTAACACTGTTACAGTTGCGTTATATTTGCACACAGAGAGTGTCTGGTACTGACCATTATCTGCTAGCAATCAGTTCCAATTTCATCACTTCCAAACGTCGCCCTATGGTGGGCAGTGGAACAGCTGCTACGATTTATTGTGAATTCACAACTGAATGCGCCCCACGCATTAGGGAAACGCTATTCACCATATGTGTATTGAAATTTTAGCCAAGGCCAGAGAGGTCAAGCCGGTTGGAAACCGATACCCCGCCTGTCAGACGGCAGCGTGAGAAAGAAAGGGAGAGAGAGCATGGATGAGAGAGAGACACAGAGAGAGAGAGAGAGAGAGGGGGCTATGCTTGGTGCAGCAGCTCCGTTCCTCTTCAAATTCCTCAGTTGCCATAAATATCCCTCATGCAACAGCATTCCAGAGGTTACAATAACAGAGCTTCTCTCTTCTTCACCTTTTTCCGTTAGCTTGTACATATCTAAACGAATATGTTTTCTTTTCTTGTCTCTCTCTTTTGTCTTTCATTCACACTTTTTTTTAAATTATAATTTTACAACCATACAGGTCCAGTTCAGATTGGCATGATTAGGTCCTTACCATAATGCTTGGCCTTATATGGCTTAAGTATTTCATAATTGTTTGTAATGACCTCTTCGCCTTTAGTTACTCAACAGTTGTGTTGAAGTGGCGAAGATAATATTGAGATTAAAGTCAGGATACGACCCCAGTGTGTAAGAATCATGTTAGTTTTTTCTAAATCAAAAGTATAGACAGGTTGTCATACATGATGGGTTCTTGGGGCAACCCTTTTAATAATAGTGGACTGTGATAGCCCTAGCTTAAATGACACAGTTACGGTTTTACTCTATATTGATGCATCATGCACAGGTCAGTTTCCGCATTGTTGTCTTCAGGAATGCGAGTTGTATTCAATCATAGTTTTGCAGAAAAAGATTCCCCCCAAAAAAATTATGTGTAGCTGTGGTGCTGTACCATAACTAACCTGGACACAATCACGCATGTGATCCATCATTTTTCTCTCTTGTGCAGCAATCATTCAATGGGGAGTGCTTTAAACGAGAAACAGCCAATAGTTGGGTTTACCCACTTGGGTTATATGTGCTCTCTCTAACATGCTGCTGTTTTAATTAACATTCTAATATCATAGATTAGCCATACAGAGAGTTGCATATTCCCATATTGACCATGTATTGGTGTTTTGCTGTGTAAATGAAGGACTTACGACTGATTCACTGTCTTATTATCCAGCAGAGAAGGACATAGTTTTGTTCTGCTCACATCTAGGGGAAATATATACAGATAATAGGTCTAGCTGTTGAGTAAGTGTAAGCAGAGCATATGTTGTGACCAGGTCCAAATTAGTGACCACGTCCACAATGATATTAAATAATATTTATCTTTTGGTTATCCAGTCATGAAGGTGATGATTCCAATCACTAGACTGTAATTATTGCCAAGGATATTAAGCTTTTTAGCACAGTTGGTGTTACTAACTTTCTCAGTGTTTCAGACTTTGTTTGGTGTATCTTAGAGGAAAGGCTCGTTTATTACACCAGGAGACAAAAACCCAAGTTTTCCATACGAAATTCTGATTTCCATTAGGAATGCTGATGAACACTGTTTTATATGTGATTAGTAAGATTGTGAACGCTGTTATTGTCATCTCCGATTTTTAAGCTTTGATTAATCTACTATGTGTCATTTTGTCTGTCTTGTTTGCCATGCTGCGAGAAGATACTATATTATGTTGCAAACTCAATCGATCTTAATTTTAATTTATGTACTTTGTCAACAATCATTTCCAGTCTTAACGTTGTGTTTACACACACACCCGTCACAAACACACACGCCTACACACCCCACAACCCTTCTTGAAAAGGGTATTTCAATGAAAGGACTAACGTGTCTTTTCCCCTCTGCATCATGATCTGGCGTGAAGAAGCGCCATTTGTATGATGGGATGAGGATAGGGGTGGATGGGGTGGGGAGGGGTGGACGCGGGGAAATTCCTTTTCCACTTTATGCTCGGTGTCCATCTGTGTTCTACCGAGGACCCAGCATGTTTGACAGTCGTGTGAAAGGTAGCACACACCTTGTTGCTGTTGACTTGCTGACAGGTTATGACAGCAGCCTGCTTCTTTTGGTCTTCCTTCCCCAAGACCCAAACAACATGGGCAACAGCGGACCAAACGCGTACACAACGCACGCCAGTCGGTGTGAATGACATGGCAGCAGGTGTGAGAAAAACACAGACTGAAACAAAAAGATGCTTTGTATAAGCCAAGACACGAGATGTACACCGAGCCTTACTCTGTTTCTCCGTTATAGGGCCTACTCTGTTATGTTAGCTACATGTCAGTCTGTACAAAAAACTCACCAAGGCCCTTGTAGCCTCTATCAACTTACTGCTTTTCCACTTTCTTGTTAGGCCTATGCACTTTTGTTTATCTCTTCACTAGGTGCCATGCAAAGTTCATGAGAATTGGCAGGTCTACGAAGTAAGCTGTTTAGGTAGAGTTACTGTTTTAGCTCTTGATACCATGTCAAATGTCATTTGAAATCAGGGTCCTGTATCTGCAAATTTACTCTTTTCCCCTGTGTGTCTGTCACCATGTGTGAGTGGCAAATTGAAGTGTACCTTCTACATGTATTTATAAAGGAAATTAAGTTACGCCAGTATTGAGTAGTAATTGGAGTTATCTCCGATCAGTCTACCAGAAGCGCATTGCTTTTGGTTCATAGTGTTCAAGGCCACAGAAACCTGCATGGTACCCCTTTACACACTCTCTGATGGTACACATGGTGCGGTTGTTGTCTGTATTCTTGGTATCTGAAGCTCGCAGAGGAAAGAATGTGTGGGCCTGAAAATGTATGTCACCCTAGAAATGAAATGTTCTGTAGCAAACGTTCTCCTTGCTCATGTTATTTGTCTTATAGCCAGAGACTGTTCAAATGGAGAGTCTACCTCCGTCACCACTGGTTCAGTATCGCCTTGAGCCTGTCATACCATTGCGATGTGATTTCCCCTTTGTTTCCTTATCCCCTGTATTTCCCCCACCGTATTAACGATGTAATTAGGGCGGGGTTCCAATACTTCACGACAAGGTTTGGGGTAATAGTCTTTTTTCCAAAAGCATAAGAGTTTGACAGATTTGTTATGAACCAATAACACAGTGTTTGTTTGGTAGGCGTTTCGCATTACAGATGCAGATTTAATTGCTACCAGCAGCGGAAAGAATGTGACCCTGATAGGGCAATTTCCTGAAATAATATTAATATTTCGGCTTCTTCCCTGACACCTTATAGTGTGTTTCTGTATATGTGTCCCTGATAGGGCAATTTCCTGAAACAATATTAATATTTTGGCTTCTTCCCTGACACCATCGGTGCCTTAAAGTGTGTTCCTGATAATATATGTGTCCCTGATAGGGCAATTTCCTGAAATAATATCAATATTTTGGTTCTTCCTTGACACCGCCGGTGCCTTATAACTGTTGTTCAGTAACGATAGGAAATTCTATCTGTTTCTTACCTCTCTTGCCGTCAGTTCACATTTCCTCTTGGTCAATGCCTGTTTATACATGCATGTGAGTGACCTCACCCTTTTCTTCTTTTGTTATTGTTTTCCTCGTTCTTATGTCAGTGACAATAGTTTTTCGAATCTTTATGAAGTGATGTCACTTACTCGTGTCTGGTTGAGACAGGTCTTCATGTCGATGGCTCAATATATATTTCTCATTGTCGTTGTCACATTTGTAGCACAACTGGTCCCACAACCGATGGTTGATTGTTTGGTTTCTTTAGGAGAGTGATAGGCCTGTCATAGGCAATAACAGAAACCACCAGTGTGCAAATGACTGCGACAAAGTCACCCAGTAAAGAGAACACAGAATAGGAGAGTGGAACATTCCATTCTCTCCGCACTACACAGAACACCAGTCAGTAAACCAGGCTCTCGGCCTAGCCCGTACAGAGGGTGGCGATGCCACAGCAGCTATGAATCACACGTCTTATCTGGTCGGTTGTCCAGCGCAAAACTGGTTGGCCTGGCTGCAATATCCTGTACAGTTAGTTCCAGGTTATGCTGCTGAGCAAGAATTACAATTCTAGAGTATATATTTTTTATTTATTATGTGCCTCTTTTAAGATAATAAAAAAACCCACTTATGTTTACAAGTTTTTGTGTGTGTTTGTAATGCCTAGTTTGATTATCACACGATGAAACGTTAAAAAAACAAATGATGTAACTTTAGTACTCAATGAAAAGGATTCGTGTGATAAGACTTAGTTTTGTATTTGTACTTTTATTTTGTATTATTTATAGTCTGTGAAAATCGGGCTGTTCCCATCTGGAGACCGTGTCGCTGCAGTGCTACTCTTTTTTTCTTTCTTCTGGAGGGTGGGGTGGAAGTGTGGTGTCTTACTGTGTTTCATGGGTTGTGTTAACAGACGATTTTTGGAAAAAATAGGGGAGAGCATTTCGTGAAAATTAGAGTTGCTTACCTCCATTACTCGGTCAAAAAACATAGCAACAATGCAACTATGGCGTCGAAGCTTGAAACCGCAGGATACGAGTCAGCGACTTGCAAACATTGTTTTTGAAACATTAGGGGTGGCCAGTGGCCACAAACTGATAGAACTTGTAAAATGTGACGTAAAAATATAAATGACATAAATTTTTAGAATGACGCACGGTGTTCTAAGTGCTGTATGTCTGCTCAAACACACGAGTTGATAGGCTACGAGGAATACACCACGGTTCCCATAATCACGATTCCCATAATCCTTTGTTCTCAACAAAATACCGCGAGATCTCCTTTCCCGGAATTGCTCCCGTAAAAAATCACGATTCCCATAACCATTTCTTACTCTTTCTATCACGGTTCCCATAATCAAGGACTGATATTTTATTCACTTCTTTAGTCACCGTGACCACGTGGGCTTGTGTGTGCGTAGGATTGTGAGTGTGTGCCTGTGTGCGTTTTTGTGTATATTTTATTCACTTCTATTACTGGAGACTGGAGTTGAGAGGAAACTTTGCTGGAACTACTTGATGCTTGTGATTACGATGTGGACCTTTGAATGACACACTGTGACCGTGTGGGCCTGTAGTCCAGGCAAAACTCCACAAAATATAGGTTCAGCTTGAACTCTCAGCTTTACAAACAATTTGTGTTTTTTCGAATAGTATAAAGGCCATATTATGATATGCCAAAAGTTTACCACAATCGATGAGGCCCTAGGTCTATTTTTAGCCCATGTTTCTATTTATAGATCAGTGCTCTGAAACATTACCTCCTGAAGTACTTAGCTTATAATACACAGAGTGTTTGTGACCAACGCGTCCCATTTCCAACTCGCCCCATTGACCAACTCGCCCCGAAAGCATCTCGCCCCATTTATCAACTCGCCCCAGCCAACTCTCCCTGGAGTGTGTGTGTGTGTGTGTGTGTGTGTGTGTGTGTGTGTGTGTGCGTGCGTGCGCGTGCGTGTGCGTGCGTGTGTGTGTGTGTGTGTGTGTGTGTGTGTGTGTGTGTGTGTTTATGAGTGTGTGTGTGTTGATCGGTCTGTCTGGGACGTCTAAAAAAGCCCATTAGCTTGAGACTTCTTCATCATCATCATCATCATCATCATCACCATCGTCGTCGTCGTCGTCGTCGTCATCGTCGTCATCAATATTGTCATCTTCATCGTCGTCATCGTCGTCGTCGTCGTTGTCGTCATCATCATCATCACCACCACCACCACCACACCACCACCACCACCACCACCACCATCATCACCATCATCATCATCATCATCATCATCATCATCATCATCATCATCATCATCATCATCATCATCATCATCATCATCATTATCATCATCATCATCAGTCATCATCATCATCATCATCATCATCATCATCATTATCATCATCATCATCACCATCATCATCATATTCTTCTTCTTCGTCGTCGTTGTCATATTCATGATCATTACTGTCGTCATCATCAATTGACACTAGGTGACTTTCTTGCTGTAGAGAATCTAATAATGTGGAGTTGAGAGATATTGCAGATAAAATGAATGATCATCATCATCATCATCATCATCATCATCATTGTTGTCGCCATCTTCTTATTGTCTTCTTCTTCTTCTTCTGCCTATCTAAATCTCATCACGACCAATCTAAAGAGTATACCCACCCTTGTTGTGTGCTTTAACAATGCATGTAAAGACTAATCGAGAAGAGAAAATGTGAGCTCTTTGAAGACAAATACTTTCACCCAAAGATGGTCGCCAAATCGTTTGCACAAAATGTCCGCAATACAAGCCTTTTTATTATTATTTTAATTTTATTTTATACAGTTGATCTAAAGGAGTTTCGCTCACAACAAAGGAAATAGCTGCAATACTGTTTTTTACTGCACTACAAAAAAAGAAAACGCTTCAACCACAATGAGTGACCTCCACCCACCCCATCCAAAATGGCTACTCTCTCCGGCATCTCCGCCAAGGAGGAATCGCCGTTTTGACGGCTTAATTTCTAGGAAACCAGAGCAAAGTGAGTGTTCCGATCCTTGAAAAAGCTGTCTTTCTGGTGATCTGGACGTGTTTCTTGCAAAAACTCATCCGTCAGGGTTCACCTATAAAACAAGGCACAAAACTAATGAAAACACATAGACTGCTTGTTTTGGGGTCATACCATATACGTTTGATATCACTGTAATTTGTCTATGAATATGTCACGGGAAATTTTGGAATACGGGAAAAATCGAACTTTTCCCGAGTTTGGGAAAATTCGGAATCTTCCCAGAAACATTTGGAAATCTGATTTTTCCCGGATTGATCTCGGTAAAATTCAGATACAATATTGTAACTAATATAGACTCTTGTATTTAGTCCTGTTTAGTGGGAATTTAGCTGAACTTCTAGAGGCTGAAAAGCCGTACAACTTTATCGAAAAGCTCGGATTTATAAGTAACAATAAAACAATCCGTTTTTGTACAGGATTAATTGCAGTGTGAAATTGAATATAAGCAGGAGATTTGAATCCAATCAGTGCTGTGATGATGACTGCATTTGGTGTGCTAATTCTCTCTACAAGACCATAAGTTCTTGCTTTGGCACGTTGCTCAGGAGTCGTATATTTCAATCATGATTACAACAATAAAACAAGCGATTAGCTGTTTCTCTGAATTTACTCCCATACATGTAATAAACAAAGAAGTTAAAAGTGTTATTGATGGCCGATGCTAGCTGGTAACTTCTCCGAATGACCCAAGCCAAATTGCCATAGCGACCTCCTGGTCTGAAACCTGGTACGATTAGGAAAGCAGTTCGCATTAATACAGCTGGTATGATGCAGATGATGAACAACACTGAAGTGCCGATGATGACTCGAGCTATGGCCAAATCTCTGGAGGTGACAGCACTGGAAGCTGATGATGCTTCCTTTCTCCACTGAGTCAGTTGCTTCAGTTTGATGGCCGTTATCACTGTGCACACACTGACACAGACCGGGGAAAGGACAGGTAAGAACATTCCAAACACTCCGCTGTACATAAAATCTAAAATATATTTGTAGCGAAAATACACTTCCCTTGGATAGTCTATAAACTTCACACTAATGTCTCTGTGATCGAACACACACAGCACGTCGTACCTGACTCCTATGACAAAAACAGAAACTCCAGTGATGACCATCACCATTGTCCACAGCCCCACAACAGTGGTCTTCGTGGGCAGGAAACCTTTCACCAGCAGAGGCCGAGTGACGCACAGACACCTCTCTAGAGCTATGAAAGTGTACACCAGTTGAGACGAAAGCACAACACCATGAAACCCAAGGAAATAATTCTTCATGAAAAAGTGATTGGCGAATCCAACGTTGATGTCTTGTCCATTGACGAAGGTATAAACTATGTCACTGCTAGAGGCAAAGGAAAAGGACACGCTCAACAAATCCAGGATGGAAAGACTGAAGAGACAGGCGTTGATTCTTTCCCGGAGGCCATGTCTGTAGAACACTATCATGTTGATGATGTTGGCGGCAAACGAAATCATAAACAATACTGGCAGACACAATCCATTCAGTACGAAATTGACGTATGTGTCGACTTCTTTAGGAACGAGACCGTCTTCATGATCCCTGGGACTGAACACGAAGAAGTCAGCAGGCACACAGCCTTCAGGCACAGGGATCACACTGCTGTTGTTCGCAGCAGTTGTAAAGGTCTCACTGAGTGCGGGACTGTGTCGAAACGACTTTGTTGACACATACATTGCGAAGTAAAATGACCTGGAAATAATATTCGTTATGCACTTACATAGGGGAGATTAGTTAGCTTGATATCTGATACGCCACCTTTTCGGGGCACTTCGGTATCAATCTGACGTTTAAGCGATGTCGAAGAGGCGTCACAGGCTGACCTGGTATTGCAGTACCTCCAGGATCAGCCCACTGTTTACAGAAGACTAGCGCACCGGAAGACTGTGGACATAAATTAAGTTAAGAAACGAACACAAGACATAAAAACAAGTAATGATTTTGTTGTTCAACTCTGTTTCATTGCACACACAAAACTTCTGCCACTTTTGATTTGAAAAACTTATTTTATCACATCAAAAAGGTTTAGCTGGCTATATCATCTAAATATAAGAATACTCGAGAAACAATGTTGTGCTGAGTTCACGCCATCTTGGATGATGGGGTTATAATTATTTTCTCCTGAGCGAGTACGCTTTCCGACTTTGGAATGTTCATATTTGGTGGGGTTCTTACTCAGCTCCCATGCAATTAAACTTTTGCAAAAACAGAAACAGAAAAACCCTGGGGTCTTTCCCGACAGCCTTTTTTTCTTTATTTTTTCTTCTTATTTATTTGTTTATTTGTATGCTTGTTCGTCTGTTTGTGAGTTTCGTGAAATGTGATGAACTTTAGTGGACTGTTAGTTGATGACACAAAGAACATTTCAAGCGCTGCCTTCAAGAACAGTCTATCTGTCTTCTTTAGTCCTTTTAAAATAGGCAGCTCTTGTAGGCAATCCTCCTATTATCCATTTATCTAGACTGTTAGTCAGATATATGATTTTGGGGGTAATTCATGCAGAATATTATAAGAATTCGTGTTTTTTCTTATTTAGCTGCAATTTAAACCCGAGTCATGTATTTATTAGTAACACAAAAAGTGCGAACAGGAAACACGTTAAAATCTACCAACAAACAAAACAAACAAACAAATATGACGATGTATGGACATGTATCAATCAAGACTCTGAATCGAGAAATGTGTTGGTCTTCATTGGTTGTAATGTTAACCGTTTCACCGCCAATGTCGCATTTTTGCACCACAAATGGTTTAACACCCATGTCACTAAAAGGCATCAAACCAGGGCCTGTTATCCGAAGATCTTATTTTTGTATGAAGAAGAGTGACTGCTGTACCTTTTAGAACAGGACAAAATTAACAAGGTGTGGAAAGGTACCTGGGAAAGGGAAACACACGACGTTTCGAGTCGTAGACTCTTCTTCCGGTGTGGCTTGAGAGGACTTGGTTGCAGTATTTGTAGTTGATTTCTTTCAGGTGAGCACAGTTATTTTTGTAGTTATGGGACGTAAAGATATGCCTAATGTTATACATGTCAGAGGAATTCGCAATATTGCAGCTTTTTTTAAATTCTCCTCTACCCAGTTAAGTAAGTTTAATGGTATTTACTGGCTACAAAATGGCTGGCGGTGAAATGGGTTAAAAAAAAACCATTGAAGTATGGAGCGATGCCACCTTTATGCACAGCAGAACCGTGTATGGTAGCGAATGACCCCGTTGTTTTTCTTATGTCAAAAAAAAAAAGAAGACAGAAAAGCATGACATAGATATAGTTTAGAAAGTATGCAGAAGGTTTGGAATGGGGGAGAGGGAAAGGAGAGGCATGGGTGTATGGTGGGGGGGGGGGGAGATCAAAAAGGTAGAAGAAGCACCAAGTCCTAATGATGTTGAAAGTGGGTATGGAGGGTGTGTGTGTGTGTGTGGGGGGGGGGACTTTTTTTGTGGCTTTGCAAAGCAGTTCTTCTCTGACTACCTATTCATATTTGTTTAAAACATGGCTCCAGCAATGTTGTTGTATTGTTTGTAAACTTCTGAACACTGCCTTATCTGTTGAAGATAAACTGTCACGAAACAGTCTTTGCTTGTGACAGATATTGCTTACATTTGTGACGGCTCTTGATGTAAACCTCAAACGCCTGCGATGTTAGTCTGAATATATCGCTCCGCGCATCTACTTAACATATAGGTCTACTGAAGCATTATCAACACCCAAAATCAAATAATGAAGGTCTAACCATGAACAGGGAAGAGCATTTTATGCATGCAGAAAGTCTTCTCTCAAAACTACTCTCTTCAAATCATACTCTGCTTCATTTCCTTTCACAGTACTTTGTCCCATCCATGCACGTGTGTTTGTGTGCGTGTGTGTTCGTGCGTGGGAGCGCGAGCGCGTTTGTGTGTGTGTGTGTGTGTGTTGTGTGTGTGTGGAGGGGGGGGGGGGGGTGTGTGTGTGCATTTATTGTGTGTGTGTGGTTTTGGGGTGGGGGGGTGCGCGTGCGCGCGTGTGTGTGCTTGTGCTTAACATATTTTTTAAAGTTCATTTGTTTCTATTGATGGTTTATTAATTTATTAATAACTTATTTATTATTGCAAGCGCTTAGTGCTTATATAAGATTAAGCGCTAGAAATGCGGATTATTATTATTATTATTATTATTATTATTATTATTATTATTATTATTATTATTATTATTATTATTATTATTATTATTATTATTGTTATTATTATTATTATTATGCGGCAAACAATAGACTAATGGTTGTCATTTTTGCATGTATTTTCGACATGCAATTGAACCAGTGCATTAATGTTATTGTCTGCAACTTTCGCACAGTCGTACCGGCCATGCAGCGACAGTAAGCCGTTGTAAAGTTTGCTGGAGGACGATCCTTAAAGGGGCACCCTGATGGATGAGTTTTTGTAAGTAACACGTCGAGATCACCAGGAAAACACCCCCTTTACAGAGATCACAACACTCACTTTGCTCTGGTTTCCCAGAAATCAAGCCGTCAAATTGGCGATTCCTCCTTGGCGGAGGTGCTGGAAGTCAAATTATTTCACCCAAAGAGAAGACGTTTGTCGTCTCTTTTCTAATGGCCGCCTGCGTTTAGACCAAATCGTTTGCACGAACTTTTCGCAATGCAAACCTTTTTTTAATTCTTTTAATTATTTTTGCTATACGGTTTACCTAAAGGAGTTTCGTTCACAACAAAGGAAATAGCTCCTCTTTTTTTTTTTACTGCACTACAAAAAAAAAAAACGCTTCAACCAGAACGAGCAACCTCCACCCCCCCCCCCCCCCCATCAAGCATCTCCGCCAAGGAGGGATCGCCGTTTTGACGGTTTAATTTCTAAGAAACCAGAGCAAAGTGAGTGTTCCGATCCTTGAAAAGGCTGTCTTTCTGGTGTTCTCGACGTGTTTCTTGCAAAAACTCATCCGTCAGGGTACACCTTTAAGTTGACTCTTTTAAAGACACCAGATCACCTGTCAAAATCACGAGTTTCACGGGTTTTCCCTCTTACAGCTGGTAATAAATCTTGTTTTGACCAGGTTTGACTCCCATACAAATGCCCCCAAAGTTCAAAACGAAACATTATTTTAAAGAGCATCCTCAATTTAAAGTTGGGGGAATTTGTATGTGGGTCACAGCTACCCAGAAAAAAAACAAGGGACTTAATCGTGGTGGGTCAGTGTGTCTCTAAGGATACTACGAAAACAAAAACTTTCGGCGTTATGTTTACTGCTAACAAAAAAGTAGGGAATAAGACTTTTCTTTTTCGAATGATCAAGAAAGTTTAAGAATTTTGCAAGTAGAACTTTCATTTAATTTGAAAACAAAA
>JAGGCT020004127.1:177208-187208 GCA_017654935.2 Phymorhynchus buccinoides
TGTGCGTGTGCGTGCGTGTGCGTGTGCGTGCGTGTGCGTGTGTGCGTGCGTGTGCGGGTGCATGCGTGCATGTGCGTGTGAATGTATGTGTGTGTGTGTGTGTGTCAAGTCAAGTCAAGTCAAAATTTTATTTCCAGATGGGAACATTGTTTAAGCAAAAACATGTGTTTTTTTAACAAGCCATCCATAAAAAAATGATGTAAAGAAAAAATAAAGAACTAAACATGCCATGTGTGTGTGTGCATGTGTATGTGTGTGAGGTGTGTGCATGCACGCGCAAGCGTCTGTGGGTTCGTTCCTTTCCTTTCATTTAATTGTCTTGAAGCATGCAGATTGTTTTATTCAAAGCAAGCACGACAGACAGAGGAAATTTGAGTTTGAAAAGAAAGTGTTTGGTCCAGTGTGAAGCCAAGATTGCGAACACTTGCAGAAGTCTGAATGAGAGAGTTATCTGGTTGGATAGAAGTAGGGAGCGAGTTTGTAGACAAAAGTCTCTTGGGGACAATGAAAATAATGTCAGTCTTGTCGTTGTTAAGTTGGAGTTTGTTGTCAGTCATCCAAGCCTTGATGTCAGAAATGCATGATTGAGTTCGTTCAATGATAGAAGGAAGCTGAGAGATATCGTCATACCTGTAAGCCTGGTTGTCATCAGAAAAGCAGTGGTGGGATATGCCATGGTGAGTAGCAATGTTAGAAATAGGTTGTGTGTAAAGAACGAAGAGAATGGGGCCCAGAACAGAACCCTGGGGAACTCCATAATCCAGACCAGCTAAGTGAGAAGATAAGCCGTTAACAGAGACAACCTGAGTACGACCACAAATGTATGAACAGAACCGTGAAAAAGCTTTATCGGAGATAGCAAACTCCCAGCTTTACAAACAATTTGTGTTTTTTCGAATAGTATAAGGGCCATATTATGATATGCCAAACGTTTACCACAATCGATGAGGCCCTAGGTCTATTTTTAGCCCATGTTTCTATTTATAGATCAGTGCTCTGAAAAATTACCTTCTGAAGTACTTAGCTTATAGTGTTTGTGACCAACGCGTCCCATTTCCAACTCGCCCCATTGACGAACTCGCCCCGAAAGCATCTCGCCCCATTTATCAACTCGCCCCAGCCAACTCTCCCTGGAGAGTGTGTGTGTGTGTGTGTGTGTGTGTGTGTGTGTGTGTGTGTGTGTGTGTGTGTGTGTGTGTGTGTGTGTGTGTGTATGTGTGCGTGCGTGCATGCGTTGTGTGCGTGTGCGTGTGTGTGTGTGTGTATGTGTGCGTGTGTGTGTGTGTGTGTGTGTTTATGAGTGTGTGTGTGTTGATCGGTCTGTCTGGGACTTCTAAAAAAAACCCATTAGCTTGAGACTTCATCATCATCATCATCATCATCATCATCATCATCATCATCATCATCGTCGTCGTCGTCGTCGTCGTCATCGTCGTCATCAATATTGTCATCTTCATCGTCGTCATCGTCGTCGTCGTCGTTGTCGTTTCATTCATCATCATCATCATCATCACCACACACCACCACCACCATCATCATCATCATCATTATCATCATCATCATCATCAGTCATCATCATCATCATCATCATCATCATCATCATCATCATTATCATCATCATCATCACCATCATCATCATATCATCTTCTTCGTTCGTCGTCGTTGTCATATTCATGATCATTACTGTCGTCATCATCAATTGACACTAGGTGACTTTCTTGCTGTAGAGAATCTAATAATGTGGAGTTGAGAGATATTGCAGATAAAATGAATGATCATCATCATCATCATCATCATCATCATCATTGTTGTCGCCATCTTCTACTTGTCTTCTTCTTCTTCTTCTGCCTATCTAAATCTCATCACGACCAATCTAAAGAGTATACCCACCCTTGTTGTGTGCTTTAACAATGCATGTAAAGACTAATCGAGAAGAGAAAATGTGAGCTCTTTGAAGACAAATACTTTCACCCAAAGATGGTCGCCAAATCGTTTGCACAAAATTTTCGCAATACAAGCCTTTTTATTATTTTTTTTAGTTTATTTTAGACAGTTTATCTAAAGGAGTTTCGCTCACAACAAAGGAAATAGCTGACATCTACTTTTTTTACTGCACTACAAAAAAAAGAAAACGCTTCAACCACAATGAGCGACCTCCATCCACCCCATCCAAAATGGCTACTCTCTCCGGCATCTCCGCCAAGGAGGAATCGCCGTTTTGACGGTTTAATTTATAGGAAACCAGAGCAAAGTGAGTGTTCCGATCCTTGAAAAAGCTGTCTTTCCTGGTGATCTGGACGTGTTTCTTGCAAAAAAACTCATCCGTCAGGGTTCACCTATAAAACAAGGCACAAAACTAATGAAAACACATAGACTGTTTGCTTTGGGGTCATACCATATACGTTTGATATCACTGTAATTTGTCTATGAATATGTCACGGGAAATTTTGGAATGCGGGAAAAATCGAACTTTTCCGGAGTTTGGGAAAATTCGGAATCTTCACAGAAACATTTGGAAATCTGATTTTTCCCGGATTGATCTCGGTAAAATTCAGATACAATATTGTAACTAATACAGACTCTTGTATTTAGTCCTGTTTAGTGGGAATTTAGCTGAATTTCTAGAGGCCGAAAAGCCGTACAACTTTATCGAAAAGCTCGGATTTAGAAGTAACAATAAAACAATCCGTTTTTGTACAGGATTAATTTCAGTGTTAAATTGAATATAAGCAGGAGATTTGAATCCAATCAGTACTGTGATGATGACTGCATTTGGTGTGCTAATTCTCTCTACAAGACCATAAGTTCATGCTTTGGCACGTTGCTCAGGAGTCTCATATTTCAATCATGATTACAGCAATAAAACAAGCGATTAGCTGTTTCTCTGAATTTACTCCCATACGTGTAATAAACAAAGAAGTTAAAAGTGTTATTGATGGCCGATGCTAGCTGGTAACTTCTCCGAATGACCCAAGCCAAATTGCCATAGCGACCTCCTGGTCTGAAACCTGGTACGATTAGGAAAGCAGTTCGCATTAATACAGCTGGTATGATGCAGATGATGAACAACACTGAAGTGCCGATGATGACTCGAGCTATGGCCAAATCTCTGGAGGTGACAGCACTGGAAGCTGATGATGCTTCCTTTCTCCACTGAGTCAGTTGCTTCAGTTTGATGGCCGTTATCACTGTGCACACACTGACACAGACCGGGGAAAGGACAGGTAAGAACATTCCAAACACTCCGCTGTACATAAAATCTAAAATATATTTGTAGCGAAAATACACTTCCCTTGGATAGTCTATAAACTTCACACTAATGTCTCTGTGATCGAACACACACAGCACATCGTACCTGACTCCTATGACAAAAACAGAAGCTCCAGTGATGACCATCACCATTGTCCACAGCCCCACAACAGTGGTCTTTGTGGGTAGGAAACCTTTCACCAGCAGAGGCCGAGTGACGCACAGACACCTCTCCAGAGCTATGAAAGTGTACACCAGTTGAGACGAAAGCACAACGCCATGAAACCCAAGGAAATAATTCTTCATGAAAAACTGATTGGCGAATCCAACGTTGCTTTCTTGTCCATTGACGAAGGTATAAACTATGTCACTGCTGAAGGCAAAGGAAAAGGACACGCTCAACAGATCCAGGATGGAAAGACTGAAGAGACAGGCGTTGATTCTTTCCCGGAGGCCATGTCTGTAGAACACTATCATGTTGATGATGTTGGCGGCAAACGAAATCATAAACAATACTGGCAGACACAATCCATTCAGTACGAAATTGACGTATGTGTCGACTTCTTTAGGAACGAGACCGTCTTCATGATCCCTGGGACTTAGCACGAAGAAGTCAGCAGACACACAGCCTTCAGGCACAGGGATCACACTGCTGTTGTTCGCAGCAGTTGCAAAGGTCTCACTGAGTGCGGGACTGTGTCGAAACGACTTTGTTGACACATACATTGCGAAGTAAAATGACTTGAAAATAATAGGGGAGATTAGTTAGCTTGATATTTGATACGCCACCTTTTCGGGGCACTTCGGTATCAGTCTGACGTTTAAACGATGTGGAAGAGGCGTCACGGGCTGACCTGGTATTGCAGTACCTCCAGGATCAGCCCACTGTTTATAGAAGTCTAGCGCACCGGAAGACTGTGGACATAAATTAAGTTAAGAAACGAACACAAGACATAAAAACAAGTAATGATTTTGTTATTCAACTCTGTTTCATTGCACACACAAAAACATTCTGCCACTTTGGATTTAAAAAACTTATTTTATCACATGAAAAAGTCTTAGCTGGCTATGTCTAAATATAAGAATACTCGAGAAACAATGTTGTGTTGAGTTCACGCCATCTTGGATGATGGGGTTATAATTATTTTGTCCTGGGTTAAACCTGAGCGAATACGCTTTCCGACTTTGGAATGTTCATATTTGGTGGTTTTTTTTTACTCAGCTCCTATGTAACTTTTGCAAAAACAGAAACAGAAAAAAACCCTGGGATCTTTCACGACAGCCTTTTTTTCTTTTTTCTTTTCTCTTCTTATTTATCTGTTTATTTGCATGCTTGTTCGTCTGTTTGTGAGTTTCGTGAAATGTGATGAACTTTTGTGGACTGTAACACAAAGAACATTTCAAGCGTTGCCTTCAAGAACAGCCTATTCGTCTTTAGTCCTGTTGAAATAGGCAGCTCTTGTAGGCAAGCTGTTGTTGTTGAGTGGAGGTTTTACGTCCTCATGGCGGAAAGCCCTTAGGGACAAGTTGTTCTGGTGCTGGGTTGTAGGCAAGCCTCGTATTATCCATTTATTTGGACTGTGAGTTAGATATATGATTTTTTGGGGTATTCATACAGAATATTATAAGAATTCGTGTTTTTTTCTTATTTAGCTGCAATGTAAACCTGATTCATGAATTTAGTATTAAAAAAATAAATAATAATGTCTGAGCATGGTGTCTTTGATGCTAAAACCTACAAACAAAACAAAGAAACAAATATGACAATGTATGGACATGTATCAATCAAAGCTCTGAATCGAGAAATGTGGTGGTCTTCATTGGTTGTAATTAAACAAAATCCAGTGAAGTTTGGAGCGGTGTGTGTGTGTGTGTGTGTGTGTGTGTGTGTGTGCGTGTGCGTGTGCGTGTGCGTGTGCGTGTGCGTGCGTGTGCGTGTGCGTGTGCGCGTGCAATGTGTGTGTGTGTGTGTATCTGCTGTCAGTGTCTGTCTGTCTGTCTGTCTGTGTATGTGTGTCTGTGTGTGTGTCTGTGTCACGTTGAAACAGTCAATTTGAGATGACAAGATTGAACGAGGGAATGTGACAATGTATTGTGTGGAAGTGACTCACTCTTTGAAATGATTACGTACCACTGTTATGTACTGTGTGTGAATTCAATAATACACCATTTCATTTTTAAAAACAACAACCTTTGCACGTAACAAAATGTCTAAAACCTTCCCAACTCAGTTGCTATGCCTTACTGAATGAAAGATGAATAATGAGTAGGTGAATTAGCCATTGAAGTCGATCACGAGCGAAGAAGTGGCAGAGAACCGTTGGGAGATGTGGTCGAGATTAGGAGTGCCCAGAGAGATCCTGACCGACCGATGATCTCAGTTCGAGGGGGACCTTGCGAAGGACGTGAACCGCCTTCTATGTATTAAAGGACTCTCAACCTCACCCAGGCATGCTCAAGCGAAACGGACTTGTGGAAAGGTACAACGTGCACCATCAAAGCGATGCTGAGACACCTCTGCCAAGAGGTGCAATCGATCAATACAAAAAACACAAACACACTAAAATGCAATAAATGCGAACACCCTAAGGGGTCTGTACACGTGAACACCCCCACCACGGCAACAGAGCGACAGGCAAGTCACAATGTGGACTTGCCCATCACCGTGCAAACATGTGTGTGTGTGGTGTGTGTGGTGTGTGTGGTGTGTGTGTGTGTGTGGTGGGGGGGGGGGTTGACGAAAACCCAGGTAACCCGCACCGCACTGGATCCGGCCCTACACAACACACACACACACCACCACACACAACACACACGCACGTGTGTGCGTGCGTGTGTGTGGTGTGGTGTGATGTGTGTGTGTGTGTGTTGTGTGTGTGTGTGTGTGTGTGTGTGTGACTTCTGTGTCGCATCGTGTGGCGTGTTTGTGTGAATGTGTTACGAATGCTAAATAGACGAGTTTCGAATAAAAGTCGTAAAAATTAGAGTTGATTACCTCGAGGGGGACCTTAGTGAAGGAGTGAACCGCCCCGTCTATGTATTAAGTGGACTCTCAACCTCACCCAGGCATGCTCAAGGAAACGGACTTGTGGAAAGGTACAACGGCACCATCAAAGCGATGCTGAGACACCTCTGCCAAGAACAACCACGAGAGTGGGATAGATACTTGCCTGCGTTGCTATTAGCAATCCGCGAGGTACCGCAAGAGAGCCTAAGATTCTCGCCATTTGAGCTACTGTTCGGGCGAACAGTGAGAGGACCCATGCAAATTATGAAAGAGTTATGGACCAAGGAAGAGCAAAGTGAGGAGACCAGAACGACCTTCCAATATGTTGTCGATCTGAGAAACCACATCGAAGGCATTTGCAAAATGGCGTTGTAAAATCTGGAAAAGGCTTCAAAGAAACAAGCAAAACATTTCAACCGGAAAGCAAAGACAAGGAAGTTCAAAGTGGGGGACAGTGTTGGTGTTGCTACCAAATGAAAACAACAAGCTGCAAATGACATCGGTTGGGTGAAGTTTTGATCTAGACTTTTCCCACCTCGTCTATCTTAGCTTTCCATCCAACCAACTTTAAAACGCCACGATGATCACGTTCATAGGAGAAGAGGTGATGTGTGCACGCGTGCGTGTGTATGTGTGTTGTGTGTGTGTGTCTGTTGTGTGTGTGTGTGCGTTCAATTCAAGTCGGTCAAACAATCAATCAGTCAATTAATCAATCAATTGAGGAATCAATCAATCAATCATTTATTGTCACCATCTGCGTTAAAACAAGGAAATGTTGTGTCTTGCAGTCGATCAATACAAAAAACAAAAACACAATATAAATACAATAAATGCGAACACTCCTAAGGTTTCTGTACACGTGAGCACTCCCACCACGGCAACAGAGCGACAGGTGCCCGGTCACAATATAACTTTCCCATCACCGTGCAACCCATGTGTGTGTGTGTGTGTGTGTGTGTGGGCCGGATCCAAGGGGGGGCGGGGTTACCTGTGTTTCGTGGACCCCCCCCCCCACCCACCACCACACACAGTGTGTGTGTGTGTGTGTGTGGTGTGTGTGTGTGTGTGTGTTTGTGTGTGTGTGTATACATGTGTGTGTGTGTGTGCGTGCGCGCGCGCGCGCGCGTGTGTGTGTATGCGTGTGTGTGAGTGTGCGTGCGTGTGTGTGTTGCGCGCGCGGGGTTTTTGTGCTGTTTCAGGATGGTAACCTCCTGGAACAAGCTTCCTTTCTGCCTCCGTCAACGACCGACCCTCCCCGCCTTCAAGTCCAATCTCAAAACCCATTCGTTCCTCCGTCAATGAAGCCCACTCAACTCAACTCAACTTTTATTTTGTGTGTGCATAAAAACAAGGATAATTTTCTGTTGCGGACACGTCAAATATACACACAAGAAACCTAACAGTTTATAAAAGAACAAAGTTTGTAATGGGCATGCTTTAAAAGTATTCTTTCACACTACACACGCCCCTGCTCACCCCCAACAACTGCACACCCGCTTGCACGCTCACTTTCATCACGGATCCTGGATTACTGTAAGGTCCATGCTTTCATACAACCCTCCACCCTTCCCACCAAAATCCCATCTCATCACAGGACTTTGGCAATAAAACATTATAGACCCTATTTGAACAATCAAACCAAAACAGTGTGTGTCTCTCCTTCTCTCTCTATCACTCTCTCTCCCTTCTCTTCCCCTCCATCCTCCCTCACCTCTCCTCTTCTCTCTCCATCCCCTTCCCCCTGTCTCTCCCTCACCCTCTCCCGCCATCTACCCCCCTCTCTCCAAACCCACCCAATCTCTCTCCGTCTCTCTTGTTTTTAGGTCTGATTCTGTCGTTAACTTCTCGTGTGTGTGGTGTTGGTGTGTGTGTGGTGTGTGTGTGTGTGTGTCGTGTGTGGTGTGTGTGTGCGTGCATGTGTGTGTGTGGTTGTGTGTTTGTGTGCGTGTGTGTAAGTGCATGTATGTGTGTGCACACATGTGTGTGTATGCGTATGTGTGTGTGTGCGTGTGCGTGCGTGCGTGTTGTGTGTGTATGCGAGTGTGTGCGAGTTGTGTGTTGTGCGGTGCGTGCGTGTGAGTATGTTGTGCGTTTGTGTGTGTGTGCCCGTGCGCACCACACACCACAGTACGCCACAATGTAAACACGAATGTGTGTGTGTGAGGACGTGGTGTGTGCTGTGTTGTGCGTGTGCATTCGTGCGAGTGCCGTGTGCGAAGCAGTGTGTGGTGAGTGTGTCCTGCGTGCGCGTTGTGTCTGTGTGTGTGTGTGCACACACCACACGTGTACGCGTGTGCGTGTGCGTGTGATGCATCATTGGTGTGGGTATGTGTATGTGTAGTGCGGTGCCACACACACACAAGTAACGCACACAACAAACACGTGTGTGTGTTGCGAGTGTAGTGTGTTGTAGTGTGTGTGTGCTGTGTGTGTGTGTGTCCTGTGTGTGTTGTGCTGTTTTGTGTGTGTGTTAGTGTGTGCGATTTGTGTTTGCGAATGTGTGCTTTAGTGTGTGCTGTGCGTGCGCGTCGGTGTGTGTGTTTGCGTGTGTGTGTCTGTGCTGTGTGTGTGTGTGCGTGTGTGCGGTATGTGTGTGTGATGTGTGTGTGTGTTTGTTGTGTGTCTGCGTATGTGTATGTGTGTGTGTATGCGTGTGTGTGTGTGCCTGGTTGTGGTGTGTGTGTGTGTGTATGTGTGAGTTGTGTGAGTGAGTGTGAGTGTGTGTGTGTGTGTGTGTGTGTGTGTGTGCCAGTGGGCAAACACACACACGTGTGCACACATACAACACGCATGTGTGTGTGTGTTGTGTTGTGTGTTGTGTGTGAGTGTGTGTGTGGAGTGTGTGTGCGAAATGTGCGTGCGTTGCGTTCGTGTCGGTGTGTGTTTGAGAGTTGAGAGTATGCCTGCGAGTGTGTAGTATGCCTGTGTGTCGTGTGTGTTGTACGTGTGTGTAGTGTAATGTGTGTGTATGCTGTGTGTGTGCCCTGCGCAACACACACACGTACACACACATACAAACACGCATGTCTGTGCTTGTGTGGTTGTGTGTGGCCGGCGGTGTGGGTATGTGTGTTGTGGTGGGCTTGCGCGAGTGTGTATGTGTGTGTGCGTGTGTGTGCGTGTGGGTGTTGTGTGTGTGTGGTGTGTGTGTTGACTGCGTCGTAGTGGTGTGTGTGTGTGTGTGTGTGTGTGTGGGTGTGTAGTAGTGTTTTTGTGTGTGTGTGTGTGTGTGTGTGTGGCCACTGTGTGTGTGTGTGAAGTGAGTGTTGTGGTGTGTGTGTGTGTGTGTGTGTGGTGTGTGTGTGTGTGTGTGTATGTGCGAATGTGTGTGTGCGTGTGTGTGTGCGTGCGTGCGCGTGTGTGTGTATGCGAGTGAGTGTATGGCTGCGTGTGTGTGTGTGTGTGCGTGTGTGTGTGTGTGTGTGTGTGTGCGTGTGTGTGTGTGTGTGTGGTGTGTGTGTGTGTGTGTGTGTGTGTGTGTGTGTGGTGTGTGTGTGTGTGTGTGTGTGTGTGTGTGCGTGTGCACGTGCAGTGGGTGTGTGTGAAGTGTGTGTGGTGTGTGTGAGTGTGTGCGTGCGTGCGTGTGTGTGCGTGTGTGAAGTGTGGTGTGTGTTGGTGAATGTGTGGCGTGTGTGTGTGTGCGTGGTGTGTGTGTTGTGTGTGTGTGGGTAGTGTGTGTGTGCGTGCGCACGTGTGGCAGTGTGTGTGTGTGTGCGTGTGTGTGTGTGTGTGTGTGTGTGTGTG
>JAGGCT020004127.1:192208-204537 GCA_017654935.2 Phymorhynchus buccinoides
GACGGCGTTTCGCGAAAGTCGAACGGTAGGGTTGTTCCAGCGCTGATTTCAGCTCCATTTTACAAATTTCCAACTGAAAACACAGACACATTAGTAGGAGACGGACAGTTTTACAGTTTGGATGTGGTTTTATTCAGATGTATTCACGATTGCAAGTGAAATAGGACCGTTTGAAATTTGACCTAGATTTGACTTAAAATGCATTACCACATTTTCCATGACGCACTACTCGTTTTGGAGTTGCATAATATTAGCTCAAAAGGCTTCTTACCAGTAATCACATCAACATACATTGGCTCAAAATATATTTTAACAGTGCTCATCACCATAATTATAGACAAGCACATAATATCATCATACACAGATACACCACCATACACATATACACACATATACATGCACACACACAGTTGCTGGATCTTTCACATGTGAATCACTTTCAGAGAAGATGCTAAATTACTTATCTCCGTTTATAACAAATGGTGACATATGAAACAACACAAGAAACAATTAGGACATAAACTCCAAACATGGAGACGCCCTTGCGTGTACCAAGAGGTTTGAACAATTAGTAGAAGCAAATTACAGAGTGGGGTTCGTGATATCAAACAAAGGTTCATAACTCTTTTAAAATAGCCATTATGAAACAAGCTAAACGACTGAGAGTTATTTTATATTTAGAAGTGAGTGAGTTCACAATGATCACCACCTGTAGTGTAGTTGAAAGGGTGGAAGGTGGGAAGTGTTACGTATGGTTACAGAGGCAGTGAGTCAGTTCACAATGATCCCCACCTGTTGTGTAGGTGAAAAGGTGGAAGGTGGGAAGTGTTTAGTGTTGTTGTTGTAGGCAGTGTGTGAGTTCACAATGATCCCACCTGTAGTGTAGGTGAAAATGTGGAAGGTTACGTATGGTTACCGGAGGCAAGTGAGTCAGTTCACAAGAAAAACCCACTCTGTTTCGTTTTATGTACAATTGAAATTATTCCTGAATAGTTTTCTGAAATATTTGTCTTATGGTTCTTTCAGAGGCGAGTAAGAGTTGCCGTGAACCATTCACAAATCAATTTAAAATATTTAAATTGTATTTTTTATTAATTTACATTGAATCTTTATAGGTGCGATGGGGTGGGGTGGGACGTAATTTAATTGAGTAGTATTCTGGTTGTAATTTTGTTAATATGGGGTATTAAAAACCAGATTTTTTTGATATTGTTTGCTTACAGAGGCAGGATGAGTCAGTTCACAATGATCCCCACCTGTAGTTTAGGTGAAAAGGTGCTGAAGGTGGGAAGTGTTAAGTCCATGGTTATCAGAGGCAGTGAGTCAGTGTCACAATGATCCCCACCTGTAGTGTAAGTGAAAGGGTGGAACCTGATGAGATGATCGACAATCAAAAGTGTGGGGCTCTGATTTCTGACCAAAGCATTGAAAGAAGTAGCCAGAGCCGGGGATATGAATGTTGAACAATGTATCAGCTAGCGGAGCCCTTGGCACTTACAGAGAATGTTTCCAATAGACCTTGGCCTGGTACGTCCATAATGACTATACCCAGGACAATTGGAATCATCCACTGGAGACATATTTCTGACCAAAGCATTGAAAGAAGTAGCCGGAGCTGGGGATAGTGGAGCGCTTGGCACTTACAGAGAATGTTTTCAACAGACCTTGGCCTGGTACTTCCATAATGACTATGCCCAGGACAATTGGAATCATCCACTGAAGACATATTTCTGACCAAAGTATTGAAAGAAGAAGCCAGAGCAGTGGATATGAATTTTTAACAATATATCAGCTAGCGGAGCGTTTGGCACTTACATAGAATGTTTCCAATAGACCTTGGCCTGGTACGTCCATAGTGACTATGCCCAGGACAATTGGAATCATCCACTGGAGACATGCTTACGATCGGATCCAGAGCATTACAGAAACTAGCAGGACAAGTCAATGGTAGGAGATGGACCAGTAGATCTACAATCTGAAGTCGTCTGGCAGGGGATGGCTTCAGGTGTTGGAGACAGTGTATCAGAGCTGTTTAAAACTTCTCTTAACATTTATCACACTGTCTCATTTGGTCGAGAAACAAGCAGTCTTACTCAAAAAGCATAAATGTTATAAAAAGTGATTACTTCGCAGCCTACAAACATTGCAAAGAATGAAGCCAACTTTCTCACATCCCAACCTGGAAGGTGAAAAGGTGGAAAGTGGGAAGTGTTAAGTATGGCACACAGAGGCAGTGAGTGAGTTCACAATGATTCCACACTGTAAATGTAGGTGAAAGTTCACCACCTGTGGGAGTAAAAAAACCGGCTTCAGTCAGCTGCGGACTGCGAACTCTTTGCGTATTCAGGCTTTTTGTTCTTACCCATTTGAACTTTAACCGTATTATCAAAACAAGCCCACTTAGGTGAAACTCACAACCTGTTCATTGCGAGTAAATTGGACATCCTGGAAGAGCCTTGAACAACAACACAATACAACAACAACATACAGTATTTATACGGCGCTGAATCTTGATATAAATCAAATCAAAAGCGCGCACACACGTTAGCATTCAAAAGCGCATTCAAACACAAACGCAATACAAAGCGAAACACACACGGATTTACATATTAAATGGAATATAGCAGAAACAGACCTAATGGCAAGAGAGAGAAGATAAAGAGAGAGGAGCTTTAATGACGGGGGTGGGAACAGGAACAGGTGGTTTTGAGGTTAGCTTTGAAAACAGAGAGAGTCGGTCGCTGACGGAGGGAGAGAGGAAGTTTGTTCCAGGAGGTCGGTCCTGAGACAGCAAAAGAGCGCCCCGACCAAATCCATGTGGACCGAGTTTAGATTCTGACTGAAAAGTGTCTGATGGAATAGTGTTTTGTTTTTAATCCAGGAGCACAGTTTCAAGCATTCAATGTTTTTAAATTAAAGCTGTTGTTTTTATATCTAATGGTGGCCGTTGAGTGTGTCCCATGTATGGGACACAGAGGACTGAATGAGTAGAGCTTTTTCTTCTGAAGAACAGATAGGAAAAAATAACTTTACAGTACACGCCGCTTATAAGGAAGTGGAGGGGACACATTTTTTTTACTTCCTTATGACCGACTTCCTTATATCCGAAGTCGGTTATAAGGAATTTTGGGCAATTTAGTTCCTTATAACCAATGTAAATGAAAATGAGGAGATGAGTAGCAGAAACGAGAACATTAATATGCTTATTCTTTTACGGTTGTTTTTTTCACACACAAAAATACATAATTATTAGAGACTATTTTTTCCCTAGTGGGCATACCGGGGATCTTTCAGTACAAATAATCCCCCACCTTCTGGAACTTCTTTTGTTTTTTATGTGACGTAGCAATTTCTTTTAGTCATCAATTGCTTTGACTATGGCTTGTCCTTTTCTTGTTGTTTTAGATAAGTTAAATATAATAAATCATTAATAATAAATATTATTTTTGTTTATTGGTTGCCAAAACAGTTTTTCTATGCCATAATAGTATTGTAAGTAATAACAAAGAACAGCTTCAGCCAGGACATTAAACTTCCTATAAGCAGAGTTTGGTACCAGTGAACTCGCCCCATTGACCAACTCGCCCAAATGACCATTTCGCCCCATTGCCAACTCGCCCCATTACCAACTCTCCCCATTACCAACTCGCCCCAATGACCAACTCGACCCATTGCCAACTCGCCCCATTGACCAACTCGCCCCATTTCCAAATCGCCCCATTGACCATCTGCCCCCATGACCATCTCGCTCATTTGACCCAACCACCCCCAAATGACCATCTCGCTCCATTGACCAACTCGCCCCATTTCCAACTCGCTCCATTGACCAACACGCCCCATTTCCATCGCGCCCCATTGACCAACTCGCCTTATTTCCAACTCACCCCAACCAACTCGCCCTGGAGTGTGTATGTGTGTGTGTGTGTAGGGTGTGTGCAGTGCGTGGGTGTGTGTTGTGTGTGTGTGTGTGTGTTGTGTGTGTGTGTGTGTGTGTGTGTTGTGTGTGTTCGTGTGTATGTGTGCATGTTGTTTATATTCTGTTTTATCCTTATCCCTCAAGAGGGTCAAAGGATTATTATTAAATTGAAATGAAACATTGACAAATTGAAATGTTGTGTGTGCTGTGTGTTTTGTGTGTGTGTGTGTGTGTGTGTTGTGTGTGGAGTGTGTGTGTGTGTTCGATACATGTGATCGGGTCTGTCTGGGACGCATAAAAAGCACATTAGCTTGAGACTTCATTTTCATAATCATCATCATCATCATCATCATCATCATCATCAGCATCAACAACAACACCACCACCACCATCGAGTTGGTACCAAGACGATTTACTCGCTGCAAGTAGTTCAAGATGCTGGATCAGACTGTAAAATCATATCATCATCGATCGTTATCATCATCATCTCTTACATCACCATTATCATCATCAGTCATCATCATCACTATCGTCGTCGTCGTCGTCGTCGTACGTCGTCATCATATTATCATCGGTCATCGTCGTCATCGTCGTGTCGTCGTCGTTGTCGTTGTCGTTGTCGTCATCGATCATCATCACCACCACCACCACCACCACCACCACAACCACCACACCACCAACCACCACCCAGCATCATCATCATCAATCATCATCATCAGCATCATCATCATTATCATCATCATCATTATATTATGTTCTTCGTCGTCGTTGTTGTCATATTCATGATCATTACTGTCATCATCATCAATTGACACTAGGTGCCTTTCTTGCTGTAGATAATCTAATATGTGGAGTTGAGAGATATTGCAGATACAATTAATCATCATCATCAGCAGCAGCATCGTCGTTGTCGTCATCTTCTTATTGTCTTTTTCGTCTTGTCATAGCCTATCTAAATCTCATCACTGCCTATCTTAAAAGCTTACCCACCCTTGTTACGTGCTTTAAAAATGCATGTATAGACTAACCGAGAAGAGGAAATGTGAGACCTTGGTCATTCATAGAGAGATACTTAGGTGTATACATATGCATAGCTGTAAGATTTGTTTCTTAATGTATTGCTCTAGTTGATGATCTTAAAATTTAAAACTATTTAGCACCACCTAATTAGACTTCAGATTAGAAAACACATTTGTTTTCTAGTTGTTGGATGTCAGCTGGTCATTGGGGCGAGTTGGTTGTGTTACGAGGAATTTACTGGGGCGATTGGTCATTGGGGCGAGTTGGTCGTGTTACGAGGAATTTACTGGGGTGAGTTGGTCATTGGGGTGAGTTGGTCGTGGTACGAGGAATTTACTGGGGCGAGTTGGTCATTGGGGCGAGTTGGTCGTGGTTATTCGAGGAATTTGCGACTGGAGCGTGATTGTTCATTGGGGCGAGTTGGTCGTATTACGAGGAATTTACTGGGGTGATTATTCATTGGGGCGAAGTTGGTCGTGTTACGAGGAATTTACTGGCGAGTTGAGTCATTTGGGGCGGAGTTCGGTCGTGGTGTTACGAGGAAATTTACTGGCGACGTTGGTCATGAGGGCGAGTGATTCGTGTAATGAGGGCAGAAAATGAATGTACGCGGGTTGAGTCGGTCATTGGGGTGAGTTCGGTCGTGTTACGAGGAATTTACTGGGGAGATTGGTAATTGGGGCGAGTTGGTAATGGGGCAAGTTGGAAAGGGGCGAGATGGTGATGGGGCTTGTTTGCTGGGGCAAGTTGGCATTTGGGGCGAGTTGACTATAAGCCGCAGAGTTTCTTATAACCGACTTCATACTAAGCGGTGTCTACTGTATTAATCTTCTCTTTTTTATATTCAACAAAGACAGAATCAATAGTAAATTATTCCGAAAAGGAAATAATTGTATATTCATTTCTTGTGCTTATATATTATACTGACAGCAAATAACTTTCAACTCCCAGTTTATGCTCAAAATCGCCACGAATAACTCTGTGAAAACGTACTCATCAAAAGCTAAACTTAGTTTAGCTGCATGAAAATTCCTTATATCCGACAAAAGTTTTGCCGGGGGACATAATGCTGTGTTCCTTGTAAGCGGAATTTCCTTATAACCGACTTCCTACTATCCGAAGTTTTCTAAGTAATGACAAAGAACAATTTCGGTCGGGACAAACAACTTGGCTTCCTTATAAGGAGAATTCCTTACAACCGACTTCCTACTAAACGGATTGTACTGTATTGTGAAAACATTTGGGGTTTATTTCAAAACGTTATTGAAATGAGGTGCAAAACAACCTATTGAAATAATTGGATGTTTTCAACCTTCGCGAACGCTGATCTCACAGATAACATAACATTTTGAAAATAAATGTAGGCCTACACTTTTTGTCAAATGACTGGGAAACACCCATCTCCCGATCATGCTAATAGATACAATTCAAGGGATAATCTTGAGCTGTCAAGGGTATGGAAGTCCTTGAAGCAAATCCTATGCACCCGAATGTCACATTTTATGCAATGTTTGTTTGGTTTTCAGTTCACAATGACGGTACTGCAGCTGACTAGATCAAGGGCTAACAAAGCGATCCATCCTGTTGAACCTCAAAATATTCTACCCATAGACCTTTGCATGATTTATAACTGGAAAAAGAAAATTGAAGAGAACATGAAATTAATTGACTCGTCACCACAAAATGAGTCGCTTTGCCCCTGGCTGATTTTTGCCGGTAGAGGCGTATTTAAGTGGATGGGGGTCAAATTTTCGATTTTGATATTTTGATTTATTATTATATTTTAAGCATTTTTCTTTTACATTAATCAAAATTTTTAGAGCATGAAAAAAACCATTTTCCACATTAAAAAGGTTTTTAAGACACCTAGTGGTTACTAGGGACATGTTTTGAGACATTTTAGGCTGCGATTTCTCATTTAGCTGATTCTTTGACTTTACGACTTCAAACACCCATAAATTCGCAACAAATTGTTCGATTTACAAAATGTTTGGTTTTTATGACAGCTCTTTAAATGCAGATTAATGATTTGTTAATAACTCAAAATGGACCATTGGTGCAAAGCGACTCATTTTGTGGTGACGGGTCACTTAAACAATAAATAAATGGCCTTATTGCAAAAAAACAAAGCAGTGCCCGCTCAATCCTAGCGTCCATATTCAGCCAACATCAAGACAAGCCTGCAGCCAATAACGTTGTTGTTAGTCCACCCAGACCGCGGGGGAGGCTCCACGAACAACACCAGACTGCAAAGAGCAGTGTCCAACTACGCGCAAGATATAGACTAGGCGTTCAAGACTGCATTTGGTCATCTCCAAACATGGAACACTCAATTTTTATAAAGTTTAATTTTTTGTGTATTTGACGGTTTACGGTTTTGGTTAGGGTTAGGGAATAGTGATAGGGTTAGGGCTAGAGTCAGTTTCAGATTCAGATTGAATGGCTAAAAGATACACATTTCTAAAGTGTTGCTGAAAACCAACATTGTCACGCGAATGGGGCGTCACTTTTCCATATTTTTGAGATTACCAAGTGCAGCATTGAACGTCTTGTAAGAAATAGCCTACACCTCAAAACGAGGCCAACGAAATAAGATAGCCACGGCCAAAAGAAGACATTCAAAGAAACGCAGTACTAGGAGAGTACGAAGGAAGGAACGAACGATTTATTTTATTTATAGAGGGTAATGGGAATGTTTGTAGTTTTATTTCTTTGTAAAGCGCCATGGAATATAATTTTCTAGATATGTGCGCTATGTAAGTGCCAATTATTATTATTATTAAAATAATAAGCAGTTACATGCTTTTTTACACCCAGCCCCCTGGAAAAAAGAACATATAGGGGAAGATGGGGTAAAAAGCGCATGGGCGGGTAAGAAGCCCACCCCAATTATCTCATGAAATAAAGAAAATTTTCAGTCAAATTTGCCCATGAGACGAATGTTAGACATTAACGCTCGTCTCATGGGCAAAATGAGAATGAGACTGAAATTTGCTTCATTTCATGAGATAATTGGCATGGGCTTCTTACCCACCCATGCGCTTTTTACCCAGTCTTCCCCTATATATAATAGATAAAAATGAAAATGGAGGTAAAATGAGCACACCAAAGCATAACAAAGCATGCAAAACACAACCCTATAGTAACACAACAAACACAACATCAAATCAAATGCCTATTAACTGTACTCATTTTGAGCATGCAAAAATTAAGAAGTAAGCACACACACGCGGGGAAATATAACCCAATCCTATGTACTTTACATATTCTTCTTTAAAATGCAGCAGAATGGCGAAGTAAACACAAGCACATGACAAAATCAATCCTAATCTTACTTTACATATTCATCTTTAGAATGTACAGCTTAATACTTTTAAGTCGACACATGCTTAAGTCGACTTTTGCGTAAGTCGACGGATTTATCATTTCCCGGCCAAAAGTGCTCTTTAAAAGACTTTAAAAGACTTTGATAACAACGGATATCTCGACAACGTATAACTCGACGTTCGTCTATGTCGACGAGATTTTTTTCTAAACGTCAAACGAATAAGTCGACTTCCTGACATTTGTTCCCCCCCCCCCCCCCGTCCCCCCCCCCCCCACCCCCAGACTTCCTGACTTAAGTCACACCAGTCTTGTTCTATTTTGATCTGTGTCGTTTTGTATGTGTGCACGCACGTGCGCGATGAATGTGTGTGTGTGTGTGTGTGTGTGCATGCGCGCAAATGTGTGTGTGTGTGTTGTGTGTGTGTGTGTGTGTGTGTGTGTGTGTATGTGTGGTGGTGTGTGTGTGTGTGTGTGTGGTGTGGTGTGTGTGTGTGTGTGTGTGTGAGTGTGTGCGTGTGTGTGTGTGACGTTGGCTTTTGCAATTATGTTCCTTGTCGCGTGATGTCAACAATTTCCGGTGGGAGAAAAACAGGGACGTTTGCGTACTGTAAAACGTTACCGAGTTTAAGCCCCCACCCCTTCCATCCTTTGCACAGTTTTGAGGCCCAATAAGGGGGGTGGGCTTATACACGGTATTTGTTCTTGTGCTCGAAACAAAATGTTGTAAAAGGAAAGATACAAAAGCAGTAACATCCCCAATGCTCTGTTGAACCCATTACCGCCACGGCCACGCACCCACACACGCCACGCACCACAACACAACACACACGCACACAACGCGCACGCACGCACACACACACCACACACACACACACACAACACAACACACCACACACACACACACACACACAAACACACCACTCACACACACAACACACACACACACACACAACACAACACAACAAACATCCCACCGCCACCACACACAACACACATGCACATGCGTGTGTGCTCACACACTGATTGCAGTGTTCGTTTTATTTTGTGGGTAATTGTCATGTGAGCAAGTATCTTGTGAGCATATATCTCAACACCATGTGTGTGTATGTGGTGTACTGGACATCTAAAAACGCATTGGTTAAAGACCCCCAGAGCTGAATAAATTTCTTTTCAGAAATGCTTTGTGATTACTGAGATAAATTGTTTTGCATAAACCACATCATAATTGAACCTTGGGTACCCACAAAGACGTAATCCTATCTGACATACTCATGTTTAACATTCACAACATTAATGTGAACACTTATACATGACAAATTCGAGCTTAATTAATGTTACTTCACATGCTCGTCTGGAGAGTGGACTTAAGCACATACGCGTAATAAAATCAAACATAACCCTACTTTACACATTCGTCTTTTGAATGCACAAATTGAAAACTAAATACAATCATATACTTGTCATGACAAAATCAAACCTAATCTTACTTTATATAGGCCCCTATTCATCTTTAGCATGCACACATTTAGAAGTAAACACATACACACGGGACCAAACCAAACCTAAAGAGAGAGAGAGAGCGAGAGAGAGAGAGACGAGAGAGAGAGAGAGAGAGAGAGAGAGAGGCAGAGAGAAACACACTTGGAAACTGAAAACGTGAAAACTTAAAACTTTATTTCCACAGGATATAGATTAGGCAACGCCTATTTCTTCCAATCTGTCCTTGGAGAGAGAGAGAGGAGAGAGGAGAGCAGAGAGAGAGAGCGAGAAAGAGAGAGGAGAGAGAGAGTGAGGAGAGAGAGAGAGAGAAGAGAGAGAGAGAGAGAGAGAGAGAGAGAGGGAGTAGAGAGAGAGAGAGAGAGAGAGAGAGAGAGAGTGAGATGAGAAGAGAGAGGGAACAAGACCATAGTTGATGTGCGAGAGGATCAGTGGTCATAGAAAAACATTTTACGTGCGTTTAGGTCAGGATAGGGTTTGAAGTCTTTCAGGAGGAAAAAGTTGCGTGTAGTTGTTTTGCTAATGTATATATTGTGATGCCAATGAGTTTGTCATCAAACTATGACGCCTAGAAGCGGTCTGCATGGACGTCGGTCGACATTGAGCAGCCAATAGTTAGTTAAAATATATCAAAGGTGGGAGTTCTGGACCCCAGCGAAAAATATTTGCGGGCAGACTATTGGGGGCATGGGGTATATCTTTTGTCCCCCCCCCCCCCCCCACCACCTCACACCCCATTCTTTTATCTTTGTCGATCGATTCCATTTTTGAAGCAAGCCGAAATGACATGAAGTTTTTGTTTTCTTGTGGCCATCAAAGGCCGCTTCACTGATAAGAGACAATCTCTCTCTACTCTCTCTTCTCTCTCCTCCTATCTCTCTCTCTCTCTCTCTCTACTTTCTCTCTCTCTCTCTCTCTCTCTCTCTCTCTCTCTCTCTCTCTCCTTCCCTCTCCTCTAAGGACACTAAATATATTCCAGACGTAGTGTTTTATTTGTACGCCTTGCAGATTGGCATTGGAACAAAGCTACAAATTAAACAGTACATATGCCCGCTCGTATCGCTCACAATTGCCTATCCATTTATTGAATCATTTAACGTGTCTCCCTACTGCATCCTTCGGGTGATGCTGATCAAGAAATGATGACGAAAAATATATGTGTGGTTATAGGGGGTGTACATGCAACAGCAACTCAAGGTCTCAACTCAAGTTCACTTCATGTTGATTGCATCATAATGTCTTCCACGTTATGTTGTGATTTCGTATATGTTAACAATAATATAGAAAGGAATATGTAAACAACAATGAAGCCACACGTTTCTGCTCCTGTACCTTTGCTCAATTGGACGTCTACCCTCATAAAAGTAGTCACACTATTTTTCCACTACCCCCACTATTACTCTCCCACTGACCTTAGGCCTGATGTGAACCATATACTCCAAGAAGAAAATCTACAACCTGTAAACTTTGCTGTCTTTCACTTTGATGACTAAGCGCTTAAGTCACTGAAACGTGAAGTTCTCATCTTCACAGGACACCTGGTTTTTTCTACACCCATTTACGTTACTCCAAAAGGTACTGCAGTCATGTTTTATCAATTTTATGTTTCTTTAATATTTATTATTTGTCACGTTCCAACGAATCCATAAGCGGCACGTCCACTAGAGATCATAAAGGCAGAGCAGTGTGTCAAGTGCAGTTTCCAGAAAGCCACATGCCAACCAAAATCAAGCAGCTGTATCGTAGTTGGCCAGTGGGTCAAGTGCAGTTCAGTAAAGCCACCTGTAAACCAAGTCCAGACAGTGTATCTAGGTCATGGCCAGTGTGTCAAGTGCAAGTTTCAAGAAGCCACATGCCAAACCAAATCCAGACAGCTGCATCTTAGTCATGGCCAGTGTGCAAGTGCAGTTTCAAGAAAGCCCACCTGCAAACCAAAATCCAGACAGCTGTATCTTAGTCATGGACAGTGTGCCAAGTGCAGCTTCAGAAAGCCACGGCAAAACCAACTCCAGTACAGCTGTATATTCAGTCATGGCCGTGTGTCAAGTGGCAGTTTCAAGAAAGCTACATGCAAACCAAATCCAGACAGCTGGGTCATAAGTCATGGCCAGGTGTGTCAAGTGCAGTGTCAAGAAAGCACATGGCAAAACCAAATCCAGACAGTGTATCTTAGTCATGGCCAGGTGCCAAGTGCAGTTCAGAAAGCAACTGCAAACCCACATCCCAGACAGCTGTGTCATAGTCATGGCCAGTGTGTCAAGTGCAGCTTCAAGAAAGCCACAGCAAAACCAAATCAGGACAGCTGTATCTTAGTATGGACAGTGTGTCAAGTGCAGTTTCAAGAAAGCACATGCCAAACCACAATCCAGACAGCTGTGTATCTTAGTCATAGCGCCAGTGTGTCAAGTGCAGTTTCAGAAAGCCAATGCAAACAATCCAGACAGCTGGGTCATATTCATGGCCAGTGTGTCAAGTGCAGTTTCAAGAACAAGCCACATGGCAAACCAAATCCAGACAGCTGTATCTAGTCATGGCCAGGGCGTCAAGTGCAGTTTCAAGGAAAGCCACT
>JAGGCT020004127.1:215037-227537 GCA_017654935.2 Phymorhynchus buccinoides
TTACTCCGCTACTTTCAGGTAGATCCCCAGCCCTCGCTTCGTGGTGTTTGAGGACACGGCATGTAGAACGCAGTGCGTCATTCTAAATTTGATGTACTTTATATTTTTACGTCACAGTTTGCAAGTTCTATTACTTTGTAGCAACTGGCCACCCCTTATTTTTCTAAAACAAATTAAAAAAATTGCAAGTCGCTGACTGGCATCCTGCGGTTTCAAGCTTCGACGCCATTGTTGCATTGTTGCTATGGTATTTCACCGAGTAGGCCTAATGGAGGTAAACAACTCTAATTTTCACGAAGTGCCCTCCCCTAGTTTTTTCCAGACAATCATCTATTAGGCAGTTTCAGTTTCATGGGCACGCAATATAGGTCACCTATCGAATACATGTTCTCCCCGATGGGGATACCGGGGGGGGGGGGGCTTTCGTAAAAATAGTTTCCCCACCTTCTGGAAGTTCTGTGCTTGTAACTTCCCCTAATCTGTCTCTCTCTTTGACTCTGCCTTTTCCCTTTGCTTTCTGTCATCTACTATCTTTCTGACTTTTGGCCCATTCTCCTGCTTTTTGTTTCTTAAAAACAAAATCCTCCAAAATGTTTCTCCTTTGAGCTCCTCCGAAATCGGAATGTGTCGGCTGTACGATAGCGGGGAGACCAGCGAAAACTGAAAACCGGACACATACGTACCTTACCCATCATGGCCGTATGGCCTGACGACCATGCTACGATCAGCCACGATTTGGCTGATCACGAAGGGCGTAGCGAGAACGTGGCCTATGTGCGATGAGGTGGGGGTGTAAGTACAATTTTGCCCCCCCCCCCCCCCCCCCCTGGCTGCCCCCCCCCCCTCTCCACCTCTCCGCCTCTCCCTCCGCTTGTTGAAGAAGTAATCTTATTTTGGTGACTGGCTGATCAATGTTTTAGCAGCCAGGAGCAGCCAAAGTAGCTGTAGATGCCAATCACAAGTACAGTGCCCCCTCCCTTCCGCCCGCCCTCACTCACTCACTCAGGCGTGTTCCTGTGTTCATTCTTCCGCTCTCCTTCCTTCTTCCGCTAATTCAGATGATCCGCTCATCAACAATGGATTGAAAGAACGTTCTAAGATAACCCGAGGTTAAAAACAATATATAAAACATAATAATAAGAATAATAAGAATAATAATAATAATAATAAATCCGACAACAACGTCATATTTAAGACGGCAAAGCCATATAAACTGCCCTCCCAGTTCAACGCGAAGAACATATAAAAAAACATGAATCACAAGGAAGGTGACGTATGGATCCGTGCAGGGCGTCAGCCACGGCGCGATTCACGTATAAACAGCCAAATCCGGGAGATGGGTCGGAGATTGGGTTAGAGCTAGGGTTGTAAGTAAAAACAATAGCCCTAAACTAAGGGAAAACAAACAAAGAAAAAGGCACTCCAACTGAAAGAACAAAAAGCGACAGCTAGGCCTGTGTAAGTTGTAAACAATCAAGATGGCGGCTTACACTTTTGGTGGACTTAGCGAAAGACGATGCTTCTCAAATGCACACAACAAACTGTGCGAGTTATTTTAGGCTTTTTTTTGTTCTTGTTCTAACTCTACTCCAACCCTGCTTCAAACCCCGCCCCTATTCTGGCCGTTTACTAATTGTAATTCACTGTCAATTGACGAACCGCACAGTGGCTGACGCCCTGCACGGATTCATACATAGGGATGTGAACCCGAGCGGCTTCAAAGTTCTCTCTCTTTAGCTAGTTCCCTTTTAGTTCCCTTTGCGCACGGACGGACGGACGAACGCACGCATGGACGCCACACGGACGGACGCCTCACATATGAAACAGAGACAGACAAACAGAGACAGTCAGTCATAGAGAGAGAGAGAGAGGAGAGGGGAGGTGAGGGGGGGGGGAGGGAGAGGGAGAGAGCCAAATAATCTATTAAAATATTTGAAAGAACTTTCAGCAAAGATTGGCGGGGGGGGGGGGGGGGGGGGGGGGGGGGGGGGGGGGGGGGGGGGACAACGATATGAAAAATACAGCCTATCTAATAGTTTGGAAATTAGTGTGCATACCTGTTAGTGTGCAATCATGTAAGTGCACGTGCGTGCGTGCAGCGCTGACGCGTGCGCAATTCTTCATCTTGACCCCTGTCAATCTGTATGTAAATTCAACACCGAACGGTATATACATGTCGACCAGCTGAAAACGTCTGTGTGCTGTAAGATCTCCTCACTTGGCTGTCGACTGTAGTCGGCGCTACCGGTATTGTCTGCCCTCCTCCTCCCCCTCTTCCTCCTCCTCCTCCTCTTCGTCTTCTTCATTCTCTCGTCTCGGTGATTTGACAAGGTGGGTGGCTGTTCTTAGTTTTAAGCAGAAGTAGGCCGTGTACACACATAAGCGGATATTCCATGCGGAAACCCGTGCGCAATCCATAAATAAGTGAAACAAAGAAGGGAAAAGATTTGCGCACGTGTCCGAATTTCCCCTATATGCATAAACGTTTATCCTTCTTTCTTCCACTTATTTAGGGTTTTCCGTACGGAACTTACGCGTCTAATGTGAACCCGGCCTTACTCTACATACTATGTTTGAAACGGTTTTTTTTGTGCTTTTTAATGATACACAATCATGGGCCTAATCCATTTTTTTCAAAACTTTGGCTTCGAATACAAAATTATAAGGTCGCTTTATTTTTTTTTTAATTAAATAACATACTGAGTTATGCTACATTATGATGTTCATTATATTATATGAATTATATTGAATAATAATATACTGAATTCAATTAACGTTTTAATTATTATAATTGCTTTTCAGATTAAGTACGCATTTTAAAGGATAATGTTGTTGTTGTTTCGTTGTTGTTGTTGTTGTTGTTGTTGTTGTTGTTGTTGTTGTTACTCAATAGTTGACTGATCCGAGAAAATTTGACATGTTCTTATTTTCATTTTCCTCACTGCTTTCGTATCAGCAAAATTAAAAAAATTAATACTGATTTGATTTGTTTACAAAGTAAATTACAATAGGTTATTGCGTGCTACTTAGAACAGCAACGATATGACTGAGCATTGGTACTGAACATGATTATTGAATCACTTTAGTTTTAGAAAAATGAGTTCATAGTATTTATCAAATGTCACACGGTCACGTGTCAAAATCACGGGTTTCACGTGTTTTCCCTCTTACAGCTGGTAAGAAATCTTGTTTTGACCAGGTTTGACTCCCATACAAATGTCCCCAAATTGAAAAATGAAACATAATTTTAAAGAGCAGCCTCAATTTGAAGTTGGGGACATTTGAATGTGGGTCACAGCTACCTAGAAAAAAAACTAAGGGACTTAATCGTGGTGCGTCAGTGTGACTTTGCGTTTTAAACACCCTTTGCTATAAATCTATCCATAAAGCTGCTCCATCTTACCTCTGCGACAATATTTCCATCTATACGCCAGCTCGCACTTTACGTTCAGTTTCTGACCCGCTTTCTCTCCAGATCCCTAGGTATAAGCTTTCAACTGTTGGTCGGCGCTCTTTTGCTGTCTCAGGACCGACCTCCTGGAACAAACTTCCTCTTTCCCTCCGTCAGCGACCGACCCTCTCAGCCTTCAAATCTAACCTCAAAACCCACCTGTTCCCCCGTGATTGAGGCTCCACTCTCTTTCTCTTCTCTCTCTCTTGCCTTTAGGTCTGTTTCTGCTGCATACCATTTATGTCAAACGTGTGTGTTCGCTTTGTATTGCATGTTTGTTTGAATGCGTTATGAATGCTAACGTGTGTGTGCGCTTTGATTTGATTTATGTCAAGATTCAGCGCCGTATAAATACCGTATGTTGTTGTTGTTGTTATTACTCAAAACGAACATGCTTAGACAAGAAAAGGAAAGCGATATAATTGTAGTAAGCCTACGAACAATTTTCTCACTTTTAAATTTTGGTGAGTGTGTATGTTGTCGTCGTTGGTATTACTGTTGTTGTTAATAACATTTAAAAAAGACAAATAAAATGCTGTGATTTTACTGTACAGTAGTTATACCAAGGAAGTCAAGTCAAGTCAAGTCAAGTCAAGAATACTTTATTATCTCTCGTGGATAATTTTGCTTGCAGGTGCAATACACATCAACAAACACAGTGAAAATGATGTTTTACGTCCTCTCGGTCACAGACACATATGGGACATTTGTAAATACAAAGATGGTGGGAACAATACTGGCTGCAATGCCCGGAGGCAGTGCAACACCAGTAAAGTCCCGAGTTTTTAACAATATAGATAGGTGTAGCGGTAACCACGCCTCGGTTAAACCTCATCGGCTATGGTACCGCCACATGATGTACAATATCAAACACAAGACAATAGGACTTGTTTTGGAAATAATGAAGGGGGGTAATTTCATGGTGTGTTGGAGCCAAACTGATGTCACTTGATAGGCCTGTTTTTATGTTAATAAAGGTCATCTGAATAGTGTTTTTCCTTTCTAAACCTTTAGTAGAAGAACAGGGTATCTCCCCAAGAAAATTAATTCTAGTGACATTTTTTTGGAACTAAAGATTATTTTTATTTAAAAAGAAACAATTCAAGATTTCTGTTTTATTTACAACGGGTTTCTAATTCAGCTGCTATGTTGTGAACTTGTGGGGCAAAGTTAGTGTCACGCTAGAGAATGACGCAAACATGTGGGTTAAAACCCCGTTTTGGGTTGTGTTGGTGTTTATGATATCACTTGATCTTTGTTGAGTCTCTAGGCGCTTTACAATCATTATCACCTCATCTTCCTCCTCCACCCCCCTCCCCCTCTCTCTCCCTCTCTCTCTCTCTCTCTCTCTCTCTCTCTCTCTCTCTCTCTCTCTTCTCTCTCTCTCTCTCTCTCTCTCTCTCTCTCTCTCTCTCTCTCTCTCTCTCTCTCTCCTGAATGTGTAATGTTTATTTATTTTATTAATTTAATTGAACTGAGCTGAGTCTGTCTCTCTCTCCTGTCTTAGCTCTCTAAACTTTAAAGATAGTAAATAAATTAAATTATGGCTGAAAATTAATTCATCTTTTTCTCTTCTATTTCCCCATACCACTAATGGCTGCATAATTTATCAGCTGTCGTCATAGCCGCCATATTGGGATAAATCGAACTAGTGAACCAGTTGGATTCTAAATTCCAAGATGGCGGCTGGGTCCCTCTTGTAAGATAAAAAAAACAATGGCGACGACTGATAACAGATATCCAACAATATCGCCATGACCATTCTTTACTTACTTATCCTGTTTTAAATGAGCGACTTAGCGGGGTTTTTTGCCCACCAGGGGGGCATACGCTCGAGTGTTGCTAATCCTCTCTATATTCTTAGTTGGGGGAGAGAGAGAGAGAGAGAGAGAGAGAGCAGAGAGAGAGAGAGAGAGAGAGAGAGAGAGAGAGAGAGAGAGAGAGAGAGAGAGAGAGAGAGAGAGAGAGAGAGGAGTCCCACCATCTCTCTCTCTCTCTCTCTCTCTCTCTCTCTCTCTCTCTCTCTCTCTCTCTCTCTCTCTCTCTCTCTCTCTCTCTCTCTCACTACGCCCAACTAAGAAAATCGCGTAATAAGCCCCTAGTGGATTGACTGCCCCCTGGTGGGCAAATACTCGCCATAAGTCTACCATTGTCTCCCCTGTTTTGGGGGAAAATAGGTCACGTGATCGGAGCGGACCATGAGGGTGTTGGCCTGGAAAAAACGAGCTCTGCTCGTGGCTGCGGCTCTGTCTTCCACAGTTGTCTGCCTTTTGCGTGAGTAACATATATGCCTTTGGGAGCCAAGAGGACATTACATCAAAATTTCTTCTTGCGTGAGAACACACACAAAGTCTCTCTCTCTCTCTCTCTCTCTCTCTCTCTCTCTCTCTCTCTCTCTCTCTCTCTCTCTCTCTCTCTCTCTCTCTCTCTCTCTCTCTCTCTCTCTCTCTCTCTCTCTCTCTCTCTCTCTCTCTCTCTCTCTCTCTCTCTCTCTCTCCTCTCTCTCTCTCTCTCTCTCTCTCTCTCTCTCTCTCTCTCTCTCTCTCTCTCTCTCTCTCTCTCTCTCTCTCTCTCTCTCTCTCTCTCTCTCTCTCTCTCTCTATCCTCTATCATATTGGATTATTAGTTGTTGTTTTTCTCTTTAATTTACCTATTTATTTATATATGTTCATTTATTTACTTACTGATTTGTTTATTTTTGCTTAAATGTTTAAATCCACAAGAATTTGTGTTATTTTCTAGTTTTCGATACAAATGTTATGTGTCTTTATAACCCCCTCCCCCAGCCTCCCTATGATACGGGCAGAAGGCCTAGTCATTAAAATTGTTTGAATCTCTCTCTCTCTCTCTCTCTCTCTCTCTCTCTCTCTCTCTCTCTCTCTCTCTCTCTCTCTCTCTCTCTCTCTCTCTCTCTCTCTCTGTGCAGATGTTTAATTTCTGTGATTTACTTGCCTCAGAGAATGAAAATGTCATAAAGTCTTATGCTCTGTTTTTAGCTTAATTAAGCTACAAAGCTTAGAGAAAAGAAATTGGATTGTTGCATATAACTTAGTGCTGCATTACCCGACTTACCCTATTGGTAACTTACATAATGATTGTTGGTTGGTCAGTCTAACAGTTATTCTTTAGTGTATTTTTTCTCTCCTCTAGTGTAAACTATCTATGTATGTAAGATGATTTATTTTATGTTTCTTAAAAAAATCTTATGAACTGATTTAGTCTCCAGTTAGGCTTATATTCATTAGTTCATGGTTTGTGCTTCCTTGGCATTGGAGCATTGTTTGCTAATGTCAATAAAATTCATTTAAATCTCTCTCTCTCTCTCTCTCTCTCTCTCTCTCTCTCTCTCTCTCTCTCTCTCTCTCTCTCTCTCTCTCTCTCTCTCTCTCTCTCTCTCTCTCTCTCTCTCTCTCTCTCTCTCTCTCTCTCTCTCTCTCTCTCTCTCTCAATCATTGGTAATCTGATATGTCGTCGAGTGGTAGACATGTCTTCGATTCCCGTTTGCCCTCTGTAGTGTTCCTCCAACAGTATTCCATACTTCTTCACTCGACACAGTCATATGGTGACAAAGGGAGTTAATTTACTATGCTTAGCTATCAGTTACGATGTAAGTGAAATGTTTATTATTATTATGATTATTATGATGATGATTATTATTATTATTATTATTATTATTATTATTATTATTATTTATATTTTTCATGAAAGTTTGGCGATTCTAGTAAATTCTTTGTATCAAGAAGGGTTTCTATTGAAATGATCATACCGATGATCTTGATAATGGAACAGAAAAATAGGCCTATTTAGTGGCCACTTTTTTAATTCAATAATCAAGGACATATTCTGATCGCTTCTCGGCCTTTTGGCTAAGACAGTGATTCAGGAATATAAATTTTTGTTTATACCCTGGTTGGTTTGTTCAGCCCGTCGTACATGGCAAAAGCCGATACGCGACGTTAAACTGAACTTCCATCCTGGCCACTTTTTGACTAAAACCAATGTTTATTTCGATTCATCCAGAGGTTTTCAGGACAAAAATATGACGTGACAGCCAAGCATACAGGCAGACTCAAAGACACACATAACGATAACAGACAAAGCACAAAAACCATACTCCTTACTCCACACTGGTGGAGCGTGATAGTTTAAATGACGACAGGGCCTACTTCTCATTACAGTAAGGAGGACATGATTTTGGGGGTTTAGGAGGAAGTGTTGTGTGCCATCAGAATGTGTAAATATTGCACTGTTGCATTAATTGTGTTGATCGATTTTTGTATGCAAGCTGTTAACCCTTTCACCGCCAAAGTCGCATTTTAGCACCACAGTGATTTAACCCTTTCGCCGCCAGCCATTTTTTCAGCCAAAAAAATACCATTAAATTTATCTGGGTAAAGAAAACAAAAATCTGCAATATTGCGAATTCCTCTGTGACATGTATAACATTAGGCCTGTCCTTACCTCCCGAAATTAAGAAAATAGGGTATTCGGATACCAGGCCCTGATTTGATGCCTTTTTAGTGACATATGTGTTAAACCATTGTGGTGCAAAAATGCGACATTGGCGGTGAAAGGGTTAACACCTATGTCACTAAAAGGCATCAAATTGGGGTCTATTATCCAAAGACCCTATTGTCTTAGTTTTGGGAAGTAAGGATAGACCTTATTTTATGCATGTCACAGAAGAATCCCCAGTACTGCAGATGGATTTTGTTCTCTACCCAGGTAAATTTAATGGACATTTTTGGCTGAAATATGGCAGGCGGTGAAAGGGTTAAATAATGTTTTTGTAAGTTTCTGTCAAGCTAATTGTTAATTTCTATCCAACATTCTTCAGTATCATTGTCCTCGTGTGCCCGCGTGCGTGTGCGTGCGCTTGTGTATGCTCGTGAACAGTGAACTTGCTCCAAGTGAAGGACACCCGCATTTCGGAACAACGCGTCAACGTTCCTGGTGCGCCCCTGGCAGGCAACATGGCCGACAAACCAAGGGACAGAACTGGGAAGGACCTTCAGGAGCGGAGCTTGGATTTTCTCCCCTCCCCTCTTCACATCCCGCGCCTGGCGGAGTATTGCAATGTCCCTCAACAGCCCGACCATGGCCAAGAAGGTTAATGGGTTTATTTGCTTGTTTGTTTGTTTGCTTGTTTGTTTGTTTGTTTGTTTGTTTTTCAATCAAACGCCAAACTGTCGAAATCAGCATTCTTGTATTGTCCGCTTTTGACTCGACATAAGTTCAATACAGTGGAACCTCCCTTATAAGACCTTCAAAAATAATCCAAAATGAGGTCTTATAAGGGAGGTAATTGTAATCCTTACAAAGAAGGGCAATGTCTCAGAGAAGTCTGTCTTATATGGGAGGGAGTCTTAAGAGTCTGCTACACTACATACGATTCGATTTTAACGCGATGCGATTTTTGACGATGCGAGTCACGATTCGCGCGAAATTCATGTGTGAAAGTCCGTCTAACGTCCTCCGACCTGAAACGGGTACATCGCGGGACATTTTTAGCAATGCAGATAGTGGGACGATCCCGGAGGTATTGCAATACCTGGAAAGTCCAACAAGAAATGTAATGCATTTGGGTCTACTCGAGTATAGTGGATGAAAATAGCAGAATTATTATTTTAGACAGAAGTATTTCCCGTGAATCATGACTCACATCGTCACAATCGCATCGCATTGAGATCGGATCCTATGTAGTGTAGCAGACTCTTAAAGGGCCACCCTGACGGATGAGTTTTTGTAAGAAACACATCCAGATCACCAGGAAAACACCCTTTACAGAGATTGCAACACTCACTTTGCTCTGGTTTCCAAGAAATCAAGCCGTCAAATCGGCGATTCCTCCTTGACGGAGGTGCTGGAAGTCAAATTCTTTCACCCAAAGAGAAGGCGTGTGCCATCTCTTTTCTAATGGCCGCCTGCGTTTAGACCAAATCGTTTGCACGAAAATGTCGCAATACAAGCCTTTTTTTGTTTTCTTTTTTAAATTTTTTATACAGTCTATCTAAAGGAGTTTCGCTCACAACAAAGGAAACAGCTCCAATTTTGTTTTTACTGCACTACAATAAAAAGAAAACGCTTCAACCACAATGAGTGGCCTCCACCCACCCTATCCAAAATGGCTTATCTCTCCGGCATCTCCGTCAAGGAGTAATCGCCGTTTTGACGGTTTAATTTCTAGGAAACCAGAGCAAAGTGAGTGTTCCGATCCTTGAAAAGGCTGTCTTTCTGGTGATCTCGACGTGTTTCTTGTAAAAACTTATCCGTCAGGGTCCACCTTTAAGAGTCCTATTCATCTGGAAGCCATGCGAGCGCTGAACACTATCTTCTTCTTCTGCGTTCCCAGATCTTATGGCCATAATGGGTAAGGTACGTCTGTGTCCGGTTTTCAGTTTTCACTGGTCTCCCCGCTGCGTACAGCTGACACATTCCGATTTCGGAGCAGCTCAAAGGAGAAAAAATATTTGGAGTTTTTTTTATTTGAAGGGAAAAAAGGCAGGAGAATGGTCCAATAAGTCAGAAAGATAGTAGATGATAGAAAGCAAAGGGAAAAGGCAGAATCAAAGAGAGCGGCAGATTAGAGGAGGCTACAAGCACAGAACTTCAAGAAGATGGGGGAATTATTTTTACGAAATACCTCCTGTATCCCCACGGGGAGAGACTAGTGGAGGGGGCGGAGTCGTCCAGCTCCCCGTACGGAGGCACGAGGCATCCAGCCACTGCCCGGGCTGAACCCTATGTGACTGACTGTGTTGCAGGCGAGGCCCCCGCGGGCTACATTCTCCGCTCAGTGTTCGCCCTCACCCTGCACGGGGACAGCGCCCCCAGGGCCTCCCTGCTGGACCCGCAACCCTCGTCCCACAACTGCACCATGGGAGCGGAGACCCTACGTCACTTCCCCCCAGAGCTGCGTCACTTCCTGTCCGACATGGCGGCGCAGAGCGGGCGTCAGCCCCCGGGCAGCGAGTTCTCCGACTGGGCCCTGCACCCGCACCACGCCCAGTGCGGCAGCTCCCAGCTGACCGGCCAGGGAACCCTGCAGCACCTCCGGCTGGGGCTGGCGCTCCGGGAACGGTACGTCATCAGGCACGCCCTCCTGGGCGAGGATTTTTCTCCGTCTCTGCACCTCTCTGTCCGCTCCACGCTGGCGTCCAGGACCTACCAGAGCGCCGTGGCTCTGCTCTACGCCTTCCTGCTTCCGCGCTTCAACGTCTCCGAGCTGCACGTGCGCGTGGCCGCCAGCGCCCTCTTCTGCGACTCCCCGGCCTTAGTTCCCCCGGACTGCTGCAAGAGTCTGCACCGCCTGCAACACCGACTGGACCGAGAGCGCAGCAGCAAGACGAAAAGAAGGAAAACTTTCAGGACGGAGCCTTCCATTCTGCGAGTCTTGTCCGAAGTGTTGGGTCTGCGTTCGTCGTCTCAGCTGCCCAAGCCCGATGACTTGGCGGACGTTCTGTTGAGCTACGCCTGTCACGGCTCTCCGTTGCCTTGCGGAGGAGGCGGGAGCGGCGCGTGCGTCACGGCAGCCATGCTGCACGAGCTCCTCCGGCTGGCGGATGATGAGGCGGAGCGGGAGAGTGAGGAGGCGGGGGTGGTAGTAGGGGTGGACGGCCCCAGCCGTCTGCTGACCCACCCTCTCCTCCTGGACCTGGTCACCAGCATGCGAAAGGTCGCCCTTCGTCGCTCCGACCTTCGCTTCGCGCTGTACTCGGGCCACGAGCTGACCTTGACCTCGCTCTTGCGCGCGCTGGGCGTGGCGGAAGGGTGGCGACTCCGACACGCCGCGAGGCTGATTCTGGAGCTGTATAGTAACGAAGGAGGGGGAGGAGAAGGACTGGGGGTAGAGGAAGGGGGAGAGCATTACGTTCGCGTGGTTCGTGACGGGGTGGACGTGACGTCCGTGGTGCAGTTCTGCCGGGGCCGTACGACGAACGGCTTGTGTCGCCTGAAGGAGTGGGAGCACGTCGTCTTCGGGGAGAACCCTCGACTCATGGCTGCCTCGGACCCGCAGGGGATGGCGGCTTTCTGCCATCCGCACTAGCATAGCACCACGGCCTGGGAAGACGAAGAGAAAATGGATCATAATGTTCCACATGCATTTTGCATACATACAGACAGACACAAGTGCGCGCGGGGGACACGTACAGTATATATGCATCCAAACACGCACGCGCGCACACATACACACACACAAACACGCACGCACATATATTCGCGCTCGCTAGCACAAACACACACACACACCGCACGCACATATGTACGCGTTTGCAAACAACACACACACACACACACACACACGCACGCACGCACGCACGCAAGCACGCACGCACGCACGCACACACACACGCACGCGCACACGTATTATATAGACTCACAAAAGACGGCAATATGAAATTATCAATATAAACTTGTTCCATGTGAGTGTGAACAAAACAAGTGAAGAAATAGAACTATTGACCTACTATAGGAAGCATAATATTTACGGATTATTGCTTTGAAAACTTCCTCCCGTAGGCATTGATCGCCCTTAAAGACCCCCCACGTCACGTGTCACATTCCCTCTTATGCTAAGAAGATTTGGTTCAGATTTCTTACCAGCTATAAGAGGGAAAACTCGTGAAAACCGTCATTTTGACACGTGACGTGGTGGGTCTTTAAAGGCTTTGAAACTCGCTGCAAAAGATACATTGCTGGCAGATGGATGTGATACAGGAAAAAACCCTAGGGGAAGACGGGGTAAAAAGCGCATGGGCGGGTAAGAAGCCCACCCCAATTATCTCATGAAATGAAGCAAATTTCAGTCTCATTTTGCCCATGAGACGAGCGTTAATGTCTAGCATTCGTCTCATGGGCAAATTTGACTGAAATTTTCTTTATTTCATAAGATAATTGGGGTGGGCTTCTTACCCGCCCATGCGCTTTTTACCCCGTCTTCCCCTATGCGTACATGTAGTAGTTTTTATTTTCTATTAGTTGTGGATATTCCATGCGGAAACCCGTGCGCAATCCGTAAATAAGTGAAACAAAGAAGAGAAGAAATTTG
>JAGGCT020004127.1:230037-238418 GCA_017654935.2 Phymorhynchus buccinoides
ACTGTTTAAAGATATTGTATTATATTCTGCATTAGCAGGGACGGGACAAGTGATTCGTAAGGGGGGGGGGTGGGGGGGGGAGGGTTCCCAGGGAGCTGCATAGGCTCCGGGTTAAGATGGCCTTTGGGGGCCCAGGAGTCTTCGGCAAAGTTTTCAATTGAGTGATTATTATTAATGTAGCAATCGAGTCATTGTCTGACTTTTCTCCCCTGTATAAGGTTCATCTAGGGGTAGAGAGGGGTGGTTCTGGAAACCATTACCCCCCCCCCCCCTCCCCTCTCAGATCCCGCCCTTGATTAGAATAAGACAGCTACCCCCCTTTTCCTTCTTTTGGTTAGTACGGTTTGTGTTCGGCCCCCGTTTTAATTAATTCCCTGTTAATGTTTTGATTCTTCGTATTCTGCTATCTGACCCATTGAAAGGGTGTTTATTTTTCTGAATAAGACTACAATTGTAAATGTTTCTGTTGTTCATGTTCTGAACACTATCTGACCAATTGAAAGGGTGGTTATTTGTCTCTTATTTCTACAATTGTGGAAATGTTTCTGTTGTTCATGTTCTAACAAAACTATCTGACCCATTGAAAGAGTGGTTTTTGTCTCTTATTTCTACAATTATTATGGAAATGTTTCTGTTGTTCATGTTCTTAAAACTAACTGACCCATTGAAAGGGTGGTTTTTGTCTCTTATTTCTACAATTATTATGGAAATGTTTCTGTTGTTCATGTTCTGAAAACTATCTGACCCATTGAAAGGGTGGTTTTTTTCTCTTATTTCTACAATTATTATGGAAATGTTTCTGTTGTTCATGTTCTTAAAACTATCTGACCCATTGAAAGAGTGGTTTTTTTTGTTTTTTTTTGTCTCTTATTTCTACAATTATTATGGAAATTTTTCTGTTGTTCATGTTATGAAAACTATCTGACCCATTGAAAGAGTGTTTATTTTTCTCTTATTTCTACAATTATTGTGGAAATGTTTCTGTTGTTCATGTTCTGAAAAATATCTGACCCATTGAAAGGGTGGTTTTTTTCTCTTATTTCTACAATTATTATGGAAATGTTTCTGTTGTTCGAATAAAAAAGAAAGGGGGTTCTGGCCAAACATACAAATAGCTGGGACGACAAGGCGGTATTGAAAGATCAGGGTTGGGTTTTGGCTCTATACATAACAGTTCCATTAAGTGCGAACAAATAATCGGTGTGGACACATGTTATTGTCATGAAATATGTATGCATAGACAAAAAAAAAAAAACCAACAGTCTGAAAACTAATATGCCGTGACCCATTGATAGGGTGTTTATTTTTCTCTTATTTCTACAATCATGGAAATGTTTCTGTTGTTCATGTTCTTAAAACTATCTGACACATTGAAAGGGTGGTTTTTTTCTCTTATTTCTACAATTGTGGAAATGTTTCTGTTGTTCGTGTTCTGAAAACTATCTGACACATTGAAAGGGTGGTTATTTGTCTCTTGACAGATTGTCTGCAGAGTGTGTGGAAAATTGATGAGTGTGCATAGTGGGGTGGAAGTGGTGTCGGGTCATCAGAATAGTAACAAACGAAACTATCTGATCATAATAACCTTGAGAGAAGGGCCCCCCTAGGTTTTTTGTCTCTTATTTCTCAATCGAGGAATGTATTTCTGTTGTTCATTTCTGAAAACTATCATGACCCATTGAAAAGGGGTGGTTTTTTCTCTTATTTCTACAATTGTTGGAAATGTTTTCTGTTGTGTCGTGTTCTAAAACTCTCTGACCCATTTGAACGGGTGGTTTTTGTCTCTTATTTCTACCAATCATGGCAATGTTTCTGTTGTTCATAGTTCTGAAAACGTATCTGACCCCCATTGAAAGGGTGTTTTTTGTCTCTTATTTCTACAATTGTGGAAATGTTTCTGTTGTTCGTGTTCTGAAAATCATCTGACCCATTGAAAGGGTGGTTTTTGTCTCTTAGAACAATTGTGGAAATGTTTCTGTTGTTCGTGTTCTGAAAACTATCTGACACATTGAAAGGGTGGTTTTTGTCTCTTATTTCTACAATTTTGGAAATGTTTCTGTTGTTCTTGTTCTGAAAACTATCTGACCCATTGAAAGTGTGGTTTTTGTCTCTTATTTCTACAATTTTGGAAATGTTTCTGTTGTTCGTGTTCTGAAGATCATTTTAATTTTGGTATTAAAAAACAAACAAACAACTGAAACAGACTACAACGTCACTAAAACATACAACAAACAAACAAGCACCGCAACAAATTAGTGTGAGGACATTACTTTATTCACAAGAGACAAAACAAAACTACTTGATAATTATTTCGGCGAATGCGCCTTTATTAACACAGACGTACAAGAAAACAGCAAACAAAAAAACAGCTAAAATAACAAAACAATGCTTCTCCTCTACAATCCAATCTGTAGACTTGGGATAAAATCTTTTTAAAATTTTTTTATAAAAAAGAACAAAGGGGTGGGTGGGGTGGGGGGGGGGTATTTCAATTTTTAAAATGTTTTATCATGTTTTCATAATTGCGCATTCTGAAGATCTTCACCACTCTAGGGGTGCCTTTGTCCATAATTGAGGAAGTGTGTTTTGAGGGTCAAGTATTCTAAATATCCACGAATACAATTTATTTATTTATTTATTTTTTTAAAGTGTTTTCATTATTTTTTTAAGTTTATTTTTATTTTAAAAGAACTTTAGAAAAAAACAACTATAAATGTCAACTTGTTTTGACTGTCTAATCTTATATCTTTAAGTGTCAAAATCACGGTTTTCACGTGTTTTCCCTCTTATAGCTGGTAATAATCTTAAGAAATCTTCCTAGCATAAGAGTTAATGTGACACGTGACGTGGGTTGGTCTTTAGTGAAGCATCCAGTAAAATTATAATAAAGCATCAGTTTGAGTCGTACTGTCTACCCAGCTGTGACTTCGTCCGTGATGCATGATTTACGTGAATAATGATTCCTTAGCGAATGTGATGAAACCCTACTTTCGTTCAGCACATTATTCGTTTAGTCCACGCGACATGAATCTGATGAAATGCCTGATGCTCAAATACAGATATTTCATGATAGGCGCGTATACGATGGGGCTACAAATAGTAGGTATCATTAAGTTACTTTATAGTCCACAGAGGCGTCTCTGTGAAATTCGAAATTCGGGTTGCTCCCACACTGGAGAACGCGTTCGCAGCCACAGGCGCGCCACCACAATTTTGTTTTATGCATGCGAAGTTTTCCCTGTGACTGATAAGGGAAGGAAAGGGTGTGCGTGTGTGTGGTAAATAATTTGACCAAATTACAACATTTTTTCCGTTTTGCCACTGGGATTAAAAACGCGTGCTAAGAGTGCCTGGGCAACACGGGACCTCGGTTTATCGTCTCATCCCGAAAGACTCCCCCCCCCAACGGGCCTACTCCTTACCGAAGACGGGTAAGACCTAGTGCAAAGTGAGAGGGACAAATTCCCTGTAGCCAGGTTCGAACTCGGGGGTTTACTTGACACGAGGAGAACGCGCTACCACTGTGCCACTCTACAACTATAGTTAACAAAACTAGTAGGGTTTCATGGGGTTATTTTAAAACGGTATCATTTCATGGGAATCATGCCTCACAAAATGTCAGTTGGATGATGGTCGCATGACAGCAGTTGCACCTGTGGGTCGACCCTTTTAAATTATCACACGCAGACAAAACACTCGCACGCACACGCACATTGTTGTCGCACAGACACAATCACGCGCGCGCACTATGTAGTATTTGAATGTAGTGTACACACCACCACACACGCGCGCAACACATACGCACTCAGGAAGGACCTCACGCAAGCGCGCACACACACACACAACACACGACATTCGCGCGCACATATGCACCGCACATACCCGCACTGCACGCACGCACACAATCATACAAACGGTCTACGCACACCACATACTGAGCACACGACACATTCACGCAACCATGCACACACCGCACGCACGACACATGCGCACACATACTCGCGCACACGCATACGCACACACTCACGCGCGCGCGATGCACAACACTACGCATGCGCCGCATATCAACATCGCACACATATTCGCAACACCATGCTCGCCGACTTGTTCTGCGCGCAGCACACACACACACACAACACATTAGGGGTACACCACGCGCACACAAACACACCGAACCAACACGACACATGCACACGCCAAAAAACACACACGCAGGCACACACATGCCAAAACACACACACGACCTTTAATTCGCGCTCCGCACGACAAAACACACGACGCACAGGTACACACACACGACAGAATACACAACGCTACACACACTGCACGCAACGCACCAGACACACGAGCCATGCACACCACACACATATCCCACGCACGCAACATAGGAATTTTCGCAACACGCACCACAATACGCACACACATGAAATAGGAACAAACAACAAAATACAAAAAACCACTCAAAGAAACAAAAACAAACAAGAAAAACAAGACAAGAAAACAAATAAAAAAAATCAAGAGGAGTGTATAAAAAACGAAAACACACAAAAGGCAAAGAATCAAGATAGAGAAAGACAAAAGAAAGCATGTGAGAGCAAACAGCACAGGAGAATCGAACACCCATAAAAACAGAGCGACGAAAAGCACAAGACACAAATATAAAAGAAAACAAAACAAATTAACAACAACACAACAACATCTACACACACATCACACACCACAGAAAGGCAATAACACACATAAACGCACGACTGAACTACAAACCAGACAGAATAAAAACAACAACGTACAAAAAACAACAAACGCACGCACACACAACAAAAAACGCACAACACACAGCAGCACACATGCACATCATGCGCACCGCACACACATCCTCGTGCAAGCACAGCCAAATACGTACGGCACAGCACTGGGTCACCGCCCCACTAGTGCACAGCACTCACGCACACACCGACATCAGCTGTTCTCACTACCACGCATATGCACAACCTGACACACACAACAACACTACTCATCACACTCACACACATCACACATGCACACTACACACACAACACACTCACTCACTCACACCACACACACACCACACACACAACACACAACGCGACGCACACACACACGCGCACACGCACCACATACTCACACACACACACACAACCACACGCAATCACATCACACACACACACACACACAACGACATAAAACACACCACTCACAGCACACATATTGGAAGCCACAGCAATCACGTGTCTCCGGGCTCCCACTCACGTTGTCAATAAGACCACATATATCGGAACCAAGAACATTGGTCAGCGGCATGGTGCTGACAGACCATTACCCAGATACCTATACGTATCGAAATATCGCGTGTGGAATAGCATGTAAGTGGTCGTGGAGTAAATCCTACGAAGTGCTAAGATCATTGGTGGGAAAGCATACCGAATAGTGAACAGCTATTGAATCAACAACATACACTCAGAAACACACGTAACGTGAGAGTGCTGAATACAGCATATGCGTCCGAAACAAATGGTCAGTAACTGACAAGCTAGATAATGGTCGAAACTGGATCGATACTGAACATAATGCACGCAATAGATAGTGGTCAAAATGCAGACATACGACAATATATCGCTGACGTAGTGTCGCAAATATTGCTCGTACAACTATATGATTGCTGCTACATAAATATTGTCATATGCAATAGAGTTTCATCATACAATAGTTAGTCATATGGTGTATCTATCAAAGAGGCTTTATCTAGAATAGAGAATTCATGATGGATATATCTATAACACTTTGTGCAGTGCTGCACAAGTACATCCCTATACTTTGCACGAAGCAAAGCCACCCACACGCGCACGAGGCTCTCCCGACACAGTGCAGTGACAGGTAGCAGGGCGGGCGGGCGGCCTAGCGGACAAAGCACCCACGCTGCGACGCCGCAGGTATTAGTCGACATCGTATAGCAGGGACAGCGCTCCAGCGCACAGCACAGGGACGCCGTGACGGCGCGGAGGCACACGACGCGTGTAGGACACAGAAGAGTGGAGCAGCATCCGGACGGACTACACGGCGGAGAGCACAGCGGACATGAGGCACATCGGTCGTCAGCTACGATTGCGTGGCGTCACGTCCGGCTAACGCAAGGACACGATGCACGCGGGAGCGGCCAGCATGTGAGGACGCGCGCATGGGAGGACACATGCGCACACGCAGTTCGACGACGGAGCGTGCAGTGCGGACACGCAGAGGGACACGGACGCGCGCAGAGGTAACGGGGCGCGCACAGTGGCACACGGACGCGCGGAGGCACACAGACTCGGGCGGAGGCACAAGGGGACGCGCGGAGGCACACGGGGACGCGTAGAGGCACACGGGGCACGCGGAGGCACACGGACGCACGCGAAGGCACACGGACACGCGCACACACACACATGCGATACGGCACATACGCACGCAAGACGAGACCCAGCACTTACGCACACAACACACACCACAACACACACAACACACAACACACACACACACACACATCACACACACACACACACACACACACACACACTATTGGCACGATTGCCACACGCACGCAAGCAAGAACACTCACACACACGCAGATTGCACGATTGCCCACACACGCACGCACACACGCACACGCACGCTCGATACACATACAAGACGCAATCCACACGCACACAGCAACACGCACGCACGCACGTACACTCTTCACACACACACGCAAACAACACATTACGCAAAACTTCACGAACGCAACGCGCACACGCAACTGCGGACTAGATACGCGCAACACACACACACAACACACACACACGACACACACATACACGCACAACACACACACACAAACACGCGCGCCGAAGCAGCGCAGCTCACGAACACAGGATTTCGACACTCACTCACTCACAATAACCCTCGCACATGACTCACACACCACAAACACACACAAGCGTGCACAGAAACACTCGCAAACACCACACACAACACACGCACACACACACACACACACACCACACAATCACACACACAGCGGGAGGACACACACACCACACACACTCAACAAACTCGCACACCGTCACATACGTGCACGCAAACACATGCACACATCGCACCATCACACAACACCAAACACAAAAAAAAAAAAAAAGCACAGAACCACACACACACAACCACGCACACGCGCACACACACAAACACACAAGCACAAGCGCGCTCGCACACACTCTCGAGCACACAGACACAGACACACACCCACGGACGCGCGCACCAGAGGACACAACGCACGTAACACAACACAAGTACACCACATCACACACACACCACACACACACACAGAGAACAATACAACACACAAGACAGCACCCCCAAGGGGGGGGCCCACGGACACGGCACACACGCACACACACAAACACGCTCGCCTCACACACACCCACACACACGAACACACACACGCACAACTAGCTTACCGCAGTAAACATCATAACAACACACACACACACACACACCACACACACACACACACACCCACAAACACACACACACACACACTCACACACACACACACAACATACACACAGAACACACAACACACACACACACACACATCAGGCGCACACACACTCACACACACACATAAACACACACCCATACACACACAACACACACACACAACACACACCACACCAACACACACACACAAGCTATACTAACATACACACTGACACACGACGTGCCGCGCGCGCGCCAGAGCGCTTTGCGGCTAGCACCCACTTCCTCGCACACACGGCACACGGCCAAACACCCAACACACACAACCACACACACACACACACACACACACAAACCACACAACACTAACACACGCACACACGCACAGGCACACACACACGACACACAGAGCAACCCCGCTATCACACCAACGCGCACACATCTCGTACACACACACACATCCACCAAAACCACTATTCACACACCAACGCAAAACGCAACACGCACGCACACAACGCACAACACGCAAGAAACGCACACGCGCACGGCACACACACACACACACACACACAGCACAACACCAGACACGCACGCGCACACGGCACACACACACACATACGAACGCACGCAACGACAAACACAGAGACCGAACACACACAGACACGCACACACGCAGCACACCCAAACGCACGGCACACGCACGCACACACACACGCCACACCATGCCATATTAAGCAAACACTAACCACGCACAAACGCCACACACACGACAGCACTAGCAAGCACAACACTCACACCATACAACGCACGCACACACAACCTCTTTGCAACGCAACTCCACAAACACATGTCCAACACATGCACACCAA
>JAGGCT020004128.1:0-60276 GCA_017654935.2 Phymorhynchus buccinoides
AAGTGGCCCACCCTGCAAGAACGAATGGAAACAGCAAGACTAGCCATGCTCTACAAGATACAAAACAATCTGGTCACTATGAAAACTGTAAAAGAGATGAAACTGGTCCCAGCACCACAGCGCCAACGTCGAGCACACCCCAAGCAGCTGGCCCAGACCTACTGCCGTACCCAGTACAGGCAAGCAAGTTTCCTGCCACGTACCAATCAAGGCATGGAACAACCTCCCAGAACAAGCTGTTGAGGCGAGGACCTTGGGCACTTTTGTGTCCTGGGTCTCCAAATCACAATAACTACACTCCCATCTCTCTTTTTCTTTATTTTCTTTAGTTCATTTTAATTTATTTTTAGTTCATTTTCCTTTATTTTATTCTTCCCAATGACGCGGCATCACGTTGGGGCCCGATTAGCGGGACCTGGCTGGCTGGGTCATTCTCTTGCTTGGCGCGGCATCACGTTGGGGACCGATCAGCGGGACCTGGCTGGCTGGGCCAAGCTTTTCTTATATTTCTTCTTTTTCTCCTGTCCACTTTCTTCTTCTTGATAATTTGTTGTCTCGCGCATTCCCGTAGATCCTCCCAATGTTTACAGCGACATAATAGTCAGCAGTGACTGCGGTTGCTATTAATAGGGAAAAGAAGAAAGAACCTGTTGCCATCTCCTCTTCAATTCATTCATTCATTCTTTTCTCTCTCTTATGTGTTCTGGCGTTATGTGTGTGTGTCCATAGGTCTGTTTATGAGAATGAGGAGAGAGAGTGACCGAGACAGAGAGGACAGAGAGAGAGAGAGATTAGAAGAATTATAAGTGTTTGGACATGACATGCTGTATAATCAATAACAAGAAAATGTAACTTGTAAGTATATAGTGTGTGTATATTAAGTGTATAACAACTATAATTAATACAAATTTTACTATTCACATATTCGTCAACAGGAGGTCAACTTCCCAGGTCACCACAAGCAGAAGGGTGAAGGTCGCCGCATAGTGAACAACAAGGCAGACCCCGGTCATAATGTGATGCCCAAACCACCTGGTGAAGACACTGATGAAGTGAAAGCACCCTCCGCCGTTTTGAGGAAAGGAGTGCTAGGAAACTTTGAGCCGAAGGAACCACCGAAAAGTTATAAACCTGGTGAGGGAATTGTTGTTGTTTACACTAAAAGACTCTAGGGATCATCACAACATTCTGAAGCACTTGAATTAAACAGGTCAGATCGTCAGGGCAGCCAGGCTGGCCTCGCGGCCTCTTGATGTGCCCTACCTTTTGATTGTTTGTTATTGTGGTTTTTTTCATTAATCAGATTGGCACCGCTGTGGAGCTTTTTGAATTATCATTGTCATCACTTGAACATTATGGTACAAGTGGCATCAGTTATGGATGATAACATTACATGTGTGACAGTTTTTGATTACCCCGCCACATGAGCAGCCACAAGCCACATTCCGACTTCGGAGGATTTTTTGAGACTGATGATGTTTTGCTAAAAGGGGGGGGGGGTGCTTGTCATGGCTAAATGACAATCCCCGCATACTTATGCATAGCGTAACAACATTTTGACGTAGCTTCGGTGTTCTAGCCTATGTCAATTGGTGAGTGGAATTACGATAGATAGATGAGGAGTTTATTGAAGGGGAGATGTCGGACGTTTAATTAAGATTTATGAAGTGAGGGAATGGGATAGAGGGTGATAAAAGCATAAGACAGAATCAGAGAGAAAGTGTGTGTGTGTGTATGTGTTTGTCCTCTGGTGTTAAAAAAAGAGTGTGTGGTAAACGAAAGTGTGTGTATGTGCGCGCTATGTGCGATGTGAGTATGTATGAAGCTATCCTTGTGACTTTCGTTCATGACATCTATGTATGTTAATATGTTAGTGTAGATAGGTATTGTTATTTTGTGGTGTATGTTTAGTATTGTATGCATATATGTGGTTGAACATGCAAACGTCCATGCCAACAAATCTCAATTTGTATGTTTGTGTGTTCAGGGGGTATGGAGGGGATGCAGTTCTACAGTCAGTGCATGGGATAAGAGAAAGGGAATGCCTGTTGGAACTGTTCGGGCGAGTTTGGCTTCAACATGGTGGCCTCAGTGACAAAGTGCCCGATGATCCGATCCATACCTGTACACGCGCCTGGACGAGTGAGTGGTCACTGTCATCATCATCATCATCATCATAATCATCATCATCATCATAGTGACATGGTGGCCAGTGACAAAGTGCCCATGAATCGATCCATCCCTGACACGCGCATGGACCAGTGAGTGTCATCATCAATCAATGTTAACGTCATTGTCATCATCATCATCATGACATGGTGGACAGTGATACAGTGCCTATGAATCGATTGATACTGGACACTGGACACACATGATGATTATGGCTGTTGTATTATCAATTACTAAAATGATAATGAGTGAGTGAATGATTGGTTTATACATGAATAATACTGATGATTATGGCTGTTGTATTATCAATTACTAAAAAACGGTGAGCCCCTGGTGTTGTGGAGTTTTTTTTATCTAATCACTAAAATGATAATGAGTGAGTGAATGATTGGTTTATACCTGAATAATACTGATGATTATGGCTGTTGTATTATCAATTACTAAAATGATGACGAGTAAGTGAGTGAATGGTTTATAAATGCATAGGTTGGTTGAGTGACTGACCAACTAATTAATGATTGACTGGTTGGTTGAAAAATATAATTATCACACTAGCATTACCGTGGATACTTACCAGTAGCCAGGATAATTTTGGTGAAGATAATGATAATGATGATGACAACAACTTGTAAGCAAACAATGATGATGATGGTGACATATGTCATTGACAGATGATGCAAATAACTCACATTACTCAAGAGTTTTCTTATGGTGACAACAACAAAGATGACTATTTCGACAATGACAGTGATGATGAATGATTGACTGACATATATATATAAATACTGGCATTATCCTGAAGACCTGACAATAGCTAGCTTGATCTTGGTATTTTACAATGATTGATTAACTGATTGATTGATTGATTAATTAGCTGATTGATTGATTGATTAACTGAAGACAGAAGACTTGCCGACGGCCAGTGTGATTCTGGTGTTTTACAATGATTGATTGATTGATTGGCAGATGTAAGTACTGGCATTACCCAGAAGACTTGCCGACGGCCAGTGTGATTCTGGTGTTTTACAATGATTGATTGATTGATTGGCAGATGTAAGTACTGGCATTACCCAGAAGACTTGCCGACGGCCAGTGTGATTCTGGTGTTTTACAACGAGGGCTGGTCCACCCTGGTCAGAACAATCCATTCCATCATCAACACCTCTCCCCCCCACCTGCTACATGAGGTGGTCCTCATCGATGACAATAGCGAGAAAGGTGATCATCATCATTGTCATCCTCATCCTCCATTCCACATCATCCATCATCATCATCATCATCCATTCCATCGTTCAAAACCTCTCCCCCCCCCCCCCCCCCCCCCCCCACCTGCTCTACATGAGGTGGTCCTCATCGACGACTATAGCAAGAAAGTTGATCGTCATCATCATCATCATCATCATCCATTCCATCGTCAACACCTCTCCCCCCCACCTGCTACATGAGGTGGTCCTCAATCGATGACTATAGCGAGAAAGGTGATCATCATTGTCATCATTCATCAGCCTCCATCATCTTCATCATCATCATCATCATCAATCAAAGTTCCAAAACCCCCCCCCCCCCCCCCCCCCCCCCCCCCCCCCCCCCCCCCCACCCCCCCCCCCCCCCCCCCCCCCCCCCCCCCCCCCCCCCCCCCCAACCCCCCCCCCCCCCGCACCTGCTACATGAGGTCGTCCTCATCGACGACTATAGCGAGAAAGGTGATCGTCATTATCATCATCATCATCCATTCCATCATCAACACCTCTCCCCCCCACCTGCTACATGAGGTGGTCCTCATCGATGACTATAGCGAGAAAAGGTGATCATCATCAATCATCGTCATCATCATCATCATCCATTCCATCATCAACACCTCTCCCCCCCACCTGCTACATGAGGTGGTCCTCATCGATGACTATAGCGAGAAAGGTGATCATCATCATCATCATCATTGTCCATCCATCTCCATCATCAACACCTCTCCCCCCCACCCCCCCCCCCCCCCCCCCCCCCTGCTACATGAGGTGGTCCTCATCGACGATTAACACTATCCCGACGTCAGCTGTGCCAGATAAACACTTCCCTCCCGACGGGCACCCACAGCTGCTGCCTGTTCCCTGTAGATGGCAGATTTCAGCACTGTTCTGATTTTTTTTCGATAGCTAAACAAATGCTAACAATAAAGTTTTGGCATCAACAGAAAGAGCAAACACTGAACTGAACGGTTATGTTAGAAATAAATCATTACCTGGTACTGTCTGGTCGTGCTTATCTCTGAAAGTAACAAGGGTAACAGAGTTTTTTTTAAAATAATGTTCCGTTTTTATAACGCCAAACAAAAGGTAAAACGGGAAAAAAATGTTGATGCTTATTTTTTTTAGTCTTCTCTATCATTATTTATACCTTTTCACGTCATCCTATAACAGGAACGGATTATAGGTGGTTTCCTGGTCGCATGCAGCGCGCATTCCTGCACGTAGACAAACCGCTAGTATTCAAACTGTGGCCCAGTACAAAGTTAACATGTCCCTTAGTGCTACTATGGCAATAGTTTCTCCTAGAGCGATCATGGAAAAGACAGGGATTTTTTTTAAATTGGAACCACAGCAGCCTGTTGCTACGTCCAGAGATGTGGATGTTCCCAGCCACAGTAGGTTGTGGTCACGTCGGGAACGGATTAGAGACAAGAACCACAGCAGCCTGTTGCTACGTCCAGAGATGTGGATGTTCCCAGCCACAGTAGGTTGTGGTCACGTCGGGAACGGATTAGAGACAAGAACCACAGCAGCCTGTTGCTACGTCCAGAGATGTGGATGTTCCCAGCCACAGTAGGTTGTGGTCACGTCGGGAACGGATTAGAGACAAGAACCACAGCAGCCTGTTGCTACGTCCAGAGATGTGGATGTTCCCAGCCACAGTAGGTTGTGGTCACGTCGGGAACGGATTAGAGACAAGAACCACAGCAGCCTGTTGCTACGTCCAGAGATGTGGATGTTCCCAGCCACAGTAGGTTGTGGTCACGTCGGGAACGGATTAGAGACAAGAACCACAGCAGCCTGTTGCTACGTCCAGAGATGTGGATGTTCCCAGCCACAGTAGGTTGTGGTCACGTCGGGAACGGATTAGAGACAAGAACCACAGCAGCCTGTTGCTACGTCCAGAGATGTGGATGTTCCCAGCCACAGTAGGTTGTGGTCACGTCGGGAACGGATTAGAGACAAGAACCACAGCAGCCTGTTGCTACGTCCAGAGATGTGGATGTTCCCAGCCACAGTAGGTTGTGGTCACGTCGGGAACGGATTAGAGACAAGAACCACAGCAGCCTGTTGCTACGTCCAGAGATGTGGATGTTCCCAGCCACAGTAGGTTGTGGTCACGTCGGGAACGGATTAGAGACCAGAACCACAGCAGCCTGTTGCTACGTCCAGAGATGTGGATGTTCCCAGCCACAGTAGGTTGTGGTCACGTCGGGAACGGATTAGAGACAAGAACCACAGCAGCCTGTTGCTACGTCCAGAGATGTGGATGTTCCCAGCCACAGTAGGTTGTGGTCACGTCGGGAACGGATTAGAGACCAGAACCACAGCAGCCTGTTGCTACGTCCAGAGATGTGGATGTTCCCAGCCACAGTAGGTTGTGGTCACGTCGGGAACGGATTAGAGACAAGAACCACAGCAGCCTGTTGCTACGTCCAGAGATGTGGATGTTCCCAGCCACAGTAGGTTGTGGTCACGTCGGGAACGGATTAGAGACAAGAACCACAGCAGCCTGTTGCTACGTCCAGAGATGTGGATGTTCCCAGCCACAGTAGGTTGTGGTCACGTCGGGAACGGATTAGAGACAAGAACCACAGCAGCCTGTTGCTACGTCCAGAGATGTGGATGTTCCCAGCCACAGTAGGTTGTGGTCACGTCGGGAACGGATTAGAGATAAGAACCACAGCCTAGTGTGGTTACGTCTAGAAAGTGTTAAAGCGAGAAACGTGATCATCATCATCATCATCCATTCCATCATCATCATCATCATTGATTCCATCGTCAACACCTCTCCCCACCCCCACCCCACCCCACCCTCATCTTCCACATGAGGTGGTCCTCATTGACAATTATAGTCAGAAAGGTCTCCTTTTTCTCTGTGTGCCTGCCTGTCTGCCCCTCTCTCTGTCTCTGTCTCTCTCTCTCTCTCTCTCTCTCTCTCTCTCTCTCTCTCTCTCTCTTCTTATTCTTCGTTTTCTTCTTCTTCCTCCTCTCCTCCTCTCCACCTTTTGAAGTGTGAGTCACTTGGGTTACCCTCACTCAGTAATTTCTTCATTGCATTTTACCACATGAGAATTGTCAGAGGATTTGCACATTTCACAGGATTATGACAGACTGACAGAGGGTTTGCACATTTCACAGGATTATGACAGACTGGCAGAGGATTTGCACATTTCACAGGATTATGACAGACTGGCAGAGGGTTTGCACATTTCACAGGATTATGACAGACTGACAGAGGGTTTGCACATTTCACAGGATTATGACAGACTGGCAGAGGATTTGCACATTTCACAGGATTATGACAGACTGGCAGAGGATTTGCACATTTCACAGGATTATGACAGACTGGCAGAGGGTTTGCACATTTCACAGGATTATGACAGACTGGCAGAGGATTTGCACATTTCACAGGATTATGACAGACTGGCAGAGGATTTGCACATTTCACAGGATTATGACAGACTGGCAGAGGGTTTGCACATTTCACAGGATTATGACAGACTGGCAGAGGGTTTGCCTTTGTTTCCGAGTGACTGTCTCACAACATTTTAAAGTACAGTGGAACCTTCCTTATAAGACCTCCCATTATAAGACTCCCTCCCACATAAGACCTACTTCTCTGAGACATTGCCCTTCTTTTTAAGTATTAAAATTACCTCCCTTATAAGAGCTCAATCTAATTTAACCATACATTACCAACACTTAAAACATGTGCATTGACTCATAATGACCTGGAACTATACCAAAGAATATAGTAAAACGAAAGTAGGGCGTGACGTCACTCCCTGCGCCGGATATGGGGTGCGAGTTATCCCCCCTACATCCGGGCAGGCGAGGTGCGCGCGCGCACTACAAACATCATTCGCATTGGTCATGATTGGAGCTCACATGCTCACCAACCGACCTGGGTTAAACCTTAACACATAAAGAAACGAAGTCAGCCACGGAGCTAGGCCTACTAGCCCTGGTAACACCGCCTGGGTTAGTTCCCATGATGGCGTACCGTAGCCCAGTCATCCGGGGTGACTTCCCCTCATTCCTGATACTCCCTTAAAAAGAGAAGCATCCGAAGCGAGGGAGGAAGGGAGGGACCCTTTTTGTTTTAGGTGTTGGTAGGTATTTAGCTAGATAGATTGTAATATTAATTAAAATCCATCAATCTATTCTAGCCATACACTACCAACACCTAAAAACAATTGCAGTTTGCCCCAGCGGGGGCGGGTGATGCTTCACCACCAGCCATGAGAGAGAACGGGGGGAAAAGATGCTCCTCGGAGCCACCCAACCCCCCGAAAACATGACACGAGACACACCCACACTGGAACGGAAGGGCGGGACCGGGGAGATCCAGGCACTTACGTCACAGAGAAACGGGAACCTGCGCGACAACGACCCTCCTGATGGAGAAGGTGTCGCTCTCGCTCCTGGTCTCGACGTCCCTCAGGTAGTACTGGAGAAACGTGTTACGAGCTGATTTCAGTGTTGGCCCTCCACTATGTACAGCCTTGATGGCCCTTTGACTGCCATTTTCAGAGGTTTGGACCTGAGAATTCTGATCCCTGATGTGTGCAGATTTTCTGAAAGGTCCGCTGGAGGACTACATCAAGCAGTGGAATGGCAAAGTCAAGCTCTACCGCAACGAGGAGCGGCTGGGATTGATCCAGGCCCGTAACCGCGGGGCCAAGCTGTCGACGGGCGACGTGGTTGTCTTCCTTGATGCCCACTGCGAGTGTAACCGCAACTGGCTGGTGCCCCTGCTGGCCAGGATCAGATATGACCGGTAGGTGATTCCTGCTGCCTGGTATTAGCCAGAGTTATAGCTAGAGAAACAGATACTGCGAGTGTAACAGCAACTGGCTGGTGCCCCTCCTGGCCAGGATCAGATATGACCAGTAGGTGATTCCTGCTGCCTGGTATTAACCATTTTGATAGCTACTTTCCCAGAGTCCAATGCCTGGCCCCCTGAGAGACAGAGAAAGAGAGAGTTGTTGTTGTCGTGCCCTGGCTAAAAGACACCAGGGATCATTCCCATAGCAGAAGCACTATGGTACAAGTGCATCAGCTACAGATGAGAACATTATATGTGTGACCGTTTTTGATTACCCTGCCACATGGGCAGCCACACTCTGACTTTGGGGAGAAAAGAGAGAGTGAGAGAGACATACTGAGAGCTTTACTTCAACTTACTATGACAGAAATGGTGTGTGTGTGTGCCTGTGTTAGTGTGTGCTTATGGGGGGGTGTGCCTGTGTTAGTGTGCTTATGGGTGTGTGTGCCTGTGTTAGTGTGTGCTTATGGGTGTGTGCGCCTGTGTTAGTGTGTGCTTATGGGTGTGTGTGTGTGTGCCTGTGTTAGTGTGTGCTTATGGGTGTGTGTGCCTGTGTTAGTGTGTGCTTATGGGTGTGTGTGCCTGTGTTAGTGTGTGCTTATGGGTGTGTAGTGTATGTGTTAGTGTGTGCTTATGGGTGTGTAGTGTATGTGTTAGTGTGTGCTTATGGGTGTGTAGTGTATGTGTTAATGGGTGTATAGTGTATGTGTTTAGTGTGTGCTTATGGGTGTGTAGTGTATGTGTTAGTGTGTGCTTATGGGTGTGTAGTGTATGTGTTTAGTGTGTGCTTATGGGTGTGTAGTGTATGTGTTTAGTGTGTGCTTATGGGTGTGTAGCGTATGTGTTTAATGTGTGCTTATGGGTGTGTAGTGTATGTGTTTAGTGGAGTAACTGACTGTAGAGGGAGGAGCAAGGGGGGTCAGGGAAGGAAGGGCGGGCGGTTAGAAGGAAATGTGTGTTTTTCTGTGTGATACAGAAACAGAACTACAGTGGAATTCACATATCAAAAAAAAACCGGGTAACTCAAAAGATGGGATATCTCACTAAATGTTTTGGTCCCAGTTTGACCATCTTTATGTACAACATTCTTTTTATCTCAAAATATTGGCTACCTCGAAATAAAATTTCAGTCCCTTATTTTTGCCTTACAAGATCTCCACTGTATGTTCATGTTTGTTTGTGATGACAAGCGTTTGCTTTGTGTCCAAACGCAGAACCATCCTGGCAGTTCCCATCGTGGACGGCATCAACTGGGACACTATGGCGTATTACTCAGTCTACGATCACCGCCATCACCGCGGCATTTTCGAGTGGGGATTTCTTTACAAGGAGAGTGTCGTGCCACAAAGAGAGCTGGCCACGCGTGAACATCCCAGCGAACCTTACAAGTAGGTGTTCGAATCCCGGATGATGACATCTGGTGTATGTGAAGTTTGTAGTGTCAAAGTCAAACATTTTATTTTCCGATGGAACATTGAATAAGCAATAATGGTGGGGTTCTTTTTACATCAAGCCATCTATTTACACAGGAAAAAAATAAGTGTGTGTGTGCTTGAATCTTGGTTACAGCATTTTTTTTTTCTTCGGATTTGTGGATATTGATTTCTTCTTGTTCTTCGATCGCTCAGACAGTTTCCTGTCAATTATGAGCGCAGATGTGTCATGCTGCCGTTATGCGCATGACTAAGAAATAGGCCCAGCAAGTCCGACTTCGGCTGGAGGAAGTCTTTTTGAAAGTGTTTTGTAAAAAAAGTCAGGAAAATGAACCGGTAAGGCAGAAAGATAGTAGATGACAGTAAGCAAAGGGAAAAGGCAGAGTCAAAGAGAGTGACAGATTAGAGGAAGTTACAAGCACAGAACTTCCAGAAGGTGGGGGAACTATTTATACAAAAGACCCCCCGGTATCCCCACGGGGTGGGGGGTTATTGGTTTTATATGTGTTGTTTTTTGTTTGGGTGTTTTGCGTAGGAATGTTTTTCGTTTTGTTTAGGGGTGTTGTTTGCTTTCAGACTGGTCACATGATGGGAACACCCCTGTGAGCCGTACAAGTGCGTTTAGTGTTTGCATCCCCGATGTGACAGTGTTATTCTGCTATGTTTGGTGTGTGTGGGTATCTTTGGATAGTTGTGTGCATCTTTGGATAATCATTCACAAAAGACTAAGCTGTCAAATATTTCTGATTCCAGTAAAATACACTGATAACGCATGTCTTATTCTCACATTTCTAGTGCTATTGTCATGTCTACCAGGTATTGAACCTATGCCATGGGTCATGGACTCTGTGTGTGTGTGTGTGTGTGTGTACACTGGCATGAATAACGTTAATGCGTTTGCATTCCCAGGTCCCCCACCCACGCCGGGGGTCTGTTCGCCATGGACAGGAAGTACTTCTGGGAGATGGGGGGCTACGACCAAGGACTGCAAATCTGGGGGGGAGAGAACTACGAACTGGCATTCAAGGTACATGTATCCACGATTAAATATTAACCATATTTTACAATAATACGCATTTGAAAAAAACAAAAACTTCTTCATATTGTTTTGTAATAATGTTTTTCGTCTTGATTGTTTTCTCTCGTAATATTTGTAAAGCGATCTGAGGATGATTTTTTTATCTTCAAAGAACGCTATAGAAGCTTTATTTATTATTATTATTATTATGTACAATATGATATAAATTGATATAAAAAATTGACATATAAAATCAGTTTAATATCATATATTTCTGGGAAATGGGGGGCTACGATCATGGGCTGCAGGTCTGGTGAGAAGAGAACTATGAACTGGTTTTCAAGGTATCAGCAATGTGTTAGTGATAAAGAGGATGATGATCAAATGATGATAATGATATGAACAAATGTGGATGTATGGCCAAAGCTCAGTTAAGGTGCCTTGCTCTTGAGTGGGTCACATTTACTAAAAGCTTGATGCAATGATGATTATAATGATGATTGTTTTCTCTAGTTTTCATACATTGGTTGAGTGTGCTGTATGGATAATTGAGTGGTGTTTTGTGTGTGTGTGTGCACATGCGCAAGTGTGTTTGCATGTGTGTGTGAACCCCCCCTACCTCCCGCCTTTTTTTTGGTTTAGTGTGAGTGTGCGTGTGTCTTTATGGGAATGTTTGTAGATTTTTTATTCTTTGTAAAGCACCATGAATAGGGTTTTTTCTAGATATGTGCACTGTATAAATGCTAATTATTGTTATGATGAAAATGGTAACAGGTGTGGATGTGTGGCGGGAGTTCAGAATGGGTGCCCTGCTCGCGAGTGGGTCACATTTACCGCGGCCCTCGAGTTGGTGGCTTAGGCCGAATCAAGTCTAACCCTAGACTGCCTTTCTCTCTGGTGGTGAGTCACTGTGCTGTGCTGTTTCTGTTGGAATCAGTTATCAAATATTCAATTAATGGCTCCAACGGAAACACAACTTTCTCTACTCTTATCTCTTTTTTTCTGTGTACTTATCTCTTACCTTGTGTCTTGGTCCCCCCCCCCCCCCCCCCACCCCCCACCCCTTTGCCTTCTCCCCCTTGCTTTTATTTGATTTGGGGTTTTGGGGGGGGTATTTTTTGGTTAGCTTTTTTTGTTTTTGGAGGGCTCGATATAAAGAAACGTTTATTTGCTGATGCCATTGCATTTTATACCGGTAATTGAAATGTCTGGGTTTTTGTTCATTTATTTATCTATCGGTTCTTTCCTTCATTCTTTAGTGCCTTTGTGTCTACCCTCTCATCAAAATCTGTTTGTTGCTCTCCATCGCTTTATTATCTCGTCTCTCTCTCTTTCTCTTCTAAGGCCGCGAACACATTAGACGCAGAAGTTAGGCACGGAAACCCGTAAATAAGTACCGTATTTTCAGGGCTATACCCCGCTACTTTTTGTCTTCAACTTTGATCTCTGCGGCTAAAACAACGATTGCGGCTAATTTGTGAATATTTCCCCTTCCGTATTTTAGGCTGGTTGTCAACTCCAGCCTGTGCGTGTTGACATCGCCAATGTTGGTAAAAACGAGCCATTCTCAGACCAATACTGAGGAATTTAATCAGCGATAATACGATCTGACCACTAAATTACACCTCTTTTATGAACATTTTTCTTCACGAAGCAGTGTATGATGAAAGTTTTCACTGAAACAGTCGCGATCGTGTCGATCTTTACAAACTCTGTCTAATATGACAGGAAGTGGAGAGACGTTAAATGAAAGACACACACACAAACTCTGTGTAAACGAAAATGCAAAGTCAGCTTCCAAGTTGAAACTAAGTGATCGGTTTCATCTTACTTTACAAAAAGAAGTTGAGAAGCTGCTCCTTTGCTTTATTACACCGATAAATCGGCATTAGCATCTGCACTGAAACACTTGCTGAAAGCCAATAAATGAAAACAGCAGGCGCATTAGTGCTTGCCGTGTTTACGTATCTGCGGAGTGCGCTGCACCATTTTGTTTAGTATCGGTGAAGTTGGATCTGAAGTGAAAGCTTCGTTTGTGCAATCTTTGACTGAAAATGAACTGCCAGTGCGTTACATTGTCTTGTTTTGTGTTGTGGCATTGTGCATAATCCAGTATTTAGTGGGTCCGTTATGGCGAAGATTAGGTCTGTACTGTGTAGTTTGTGTGCGAGTGCAACACGGACCGTTAACTAGCTGCCGTGGCTTTTGAGTGTTCGTCTGCGTCGGCTCAGCTTTGGGGTTTTTCAGTCTCTTGCGGCTTAGACACTGAATGCGTTGTTGTTTTTCCAGAAATTTAATAAAATTCAGGGGGTGCGGCTTAGACAAGGGTGCGCTTTGTAAACCGGAAAACACTGTGAAAAAAAGAAAGAAAGAATTTAATTTAGGGGAAATACAGACACGTGCGCTTTTTTCCCTTCTTTCTTTTACTTATTTACGGATTGCGCATGGGATTTCCGCGTCCACTGTGTACGCGGCCTTAATCTCTCTTCTCTTTTGCACAGAACTACATGCGAGTGGTGGAAGTGTGGATGGACGAAGAACACAAGAACTACTACTACACGCGCGAACCAATGGGTCGCGGGGCCCCGATTGGGGACATATCGCAGCAGCTGAAGTTCAAAGAGGAGCACAAGTGTAAGGACTTCAAGTGGTTCATGGAGAACGTGGCGTACGAGGTTTACGACAAGTTCCCCAAACTGCCGCCCAATAAGGCCTGGGGGGAGGTGAGTGTGGGCAACATTCATTACAATATTGTAGCTCAACTGCAGAAATGAGTGAGTGCATCAGCTAGTATGAAATATCACAATCACAATGTGAGTGCATCAGCTAGTATGAAATATCACAATCACAATGTGAGTGCATCAGCTAGTATGAAATATCACAATCACAATGTGAGTGCATCAGCTAGTATGAAATATCACAATCACATTGTGAGTGCATCAGCTAGTATGAAATATCACAATTACATTGTGAGTGCATCAGCTAGTGTGAAATATCACAATCACATTGTGAGTGCATCAGCTTGTATGAAATATCACAATCACAATGTGAGTGCATCAGCTAGTATGAAATATCACAATCACAATGTGAGTGCATCAGCTAGTATGAAATATCACAATCACAATGTGAGTGCATCAGCTAGTATGAAATATCACAATCACAATGTGAGTGCATCAGCTAGTATGAAATATCACAATTACATTGTGAGTGCATCAGCTAGTATGAAATATCACAATCACAATGTGAGTGCATCAGCTAGTATGAAATATCACAATCACAATGTGAGTGCATCAGCTAGTATGAAATATCACAATTACATTGTGAGTGCATCAGCTAGTATGAAATATCACAATTACATTGTGAGTGCATCAGCTAGTATGAAATATCACAATCACATTGTGAGTGCATCAGCTAGTATGAAATATCACAATCACAATGTGGGTGCATCAGCTAGTATGAAATATCACAATCACAATGTGAGTGCATCAGCTAGTATGAAATATCACAATGCAACAAAATGCAGGTAAAATAGGACAAAAAATAATACGCTTGAACCTCACTTTTAAGACCTTGAAAAATCATCCAAAATAAGGTCGTAAGTGGGAGGGAGTTGTAAAAGGGAGGTAATTTTAATACTTACAAAGAAGGGCAGTGTCTCAGAGAAGTAGGTCTTAAGTGGGAGGGAGTCTTATAAGGGAGGTTCCACTGTCACTTACTGATTTATCACGCATGTATGTAAGGCACATGCACACACATACACTTACAATCACACTCGCACACATACATACACACCCATATACTTACACACACAAACACACACACACACACACTCACTTCGCTCACTCACTCACTCACACAATCTGTAACAGCTACAGTAAAAGAGACTGGAGAGGAATTAGAGATAAATAATTAATCTTTGTTCTGACATGAAGCTTCTACCAGAAAGCCTTCATGAGTTAATACATCTATAGTACTTATGAAGAGAGTTCATGTGATTGGAGCGTTGCTCATATGATGGTAAAAATTCCGTTAAATGAAGAAAAGATATCATTTATTTTAGTAGTTTAGGGCCGGTCCTAGGGGGGGGGGGGGGGGCTGCAGCCCTCACCCTTTTCCTTCAAAAACCTTCTATTTGTGCTACATATTTGATTTGTCAGTTGAGGAGCAATATATGATGACAATGCCACATGTATGTGTATGTGTTATGGTCGTTCCCTTTTGTAGGACAGTGTGGAAGCAGCATGATGTGTACTTAATGGTTCAAAACATGTTTCAATAGGGGTATGAACAGTAATGGCATTAGTCCTTTATTTCATGCCCAGATTGCACTATTTTGCTTCTCGGATTTAAAACAATTGTGGGGGAGCATGCCCCCAGACCCCCCTAGGGGTCTTGGTGCTTCGCACCTTCGATGAATTAGCCCCCACCCCTTAACAACTTAGGTCCGGCCCTGACTGTTTATTTGAGCCTTGAGACCACTTTTCCATTTTGTTTAATGTGTGATTTTGTTTTTTAATGATGAAATTTGACTCAGCTCAGATGTTTTAGCTCTAATTTGAACATTATGAAAGGTGCGTATTTTGGCTGAAATATTGTGTGTTGGCAACTTAGCACTGGATTATTGATTTGAAATCACTTTTGTTTGTTTCCTTTTTTTAATTATGATTTATTTCTCTTGTTTATGGCTATATTGTCTTTACTTGGAAAGAGCTTCACCCGGAAAGACCTAAGCCAGGTTTTAGATTTATGCTTGCTTGAGTAGCTATGTGCTTTTAGAGATATATAGGTTATCTGTATTCTTTTGCGTTTATCAAGCAGAGTTAAAGGTAGCAAACCTTTTAATAGTTTACAGCATTACCCAAGCACTTGTTTTGAATAATTTAAAGTTTTGAGATGTTTACACACACAAATGATTAAGTTGATCATGTAAAAAAAAAAGAATGTCTAGCATTATTTGTTATCAAAAAGGTTTTTCAGAGCGCTTTCAAAGTAGATTTTTTTCTGTATTTTTGTTAAAGATTTGTTAAGAGATTGTAACAAAAAATTACAGGAGTATATGTTGAACTCACCAGACAAGAGAGCAGATTGTAGCAACAATGTTAAGGAGTCTGTATTGAACTTAACAGACAACAGATTGTAACAACAATGTTAAGGAGTCTGTATTGAATTCAACAGACAACAGATTGTGACAACAATGTTAAGGAGTCTGTATTGAACTCAACAGACAACAGATTGTAACAACAATGTTAAGGAGTCTGTATTGAACTCAACAGACAACAGATTGTAGCAACAATGTTAAGGAGTCTGTATTGAACTTAACAGACAACAGATTGTAACAACAATGTTAAGGAGTCTGTATTGAATTCAACAGACAACAGATTGTGACAACAATGTTAAGGAGTCTGTATTGAACTCAACAGACAACAGATTGTAACAACAATGTTAAGGAGTCTGTATTGAACTCAACAGACAACAGATTGTAACAACAATGTTAAGGAGTCTGTGTTGATTTCAACAGACAACAGATTGTAACAACAATGTTAGGGAGTCTATATTGAACTCAACAGACAACAGATTGTAACAACAATGTTAAGGAGTCTGTATTGAACTCAACAGACAAGAGAGCAGATTGTAACAACAATGTTAAGGAGTCTGTGTTGATTTCAACAGACAACAGATTGTAACAACAATGTTAAGGAGTCTGTATTGAACTCAACAGACAAGAGAGCAGATTGTAACAACAATGTTAAGGAGTCTGTGTTGAATTCAACAGACAACAGATTGTAACAACAATGTTAAGGAGTCTATATTGAACTCAACAGACAACAGATTGTAACAACAATGTTAAGGAGTCTGTATTGAACTCAACAGACAACAGATTGTAACAACAATGTTAAGGAGTCTGTATTGAACTCAACAGACAACAGATTGTAACAACAATGTTAAGGAGTCTGTATTGAACTCAACAGACAACAGATTGTAACAACAATGTTAAGGAGTCTATATTGAACTCAACAGACAACAGATTGTAACAACAATGTTAAGGAGTCTGTATTGAACTCAACAGACAACAGATTGTAACAACAATGTTAAGGAGTCTGTATTGAACTCAACAGACAACAGATTGTAACAACAATGTTAAGGAGTCTGTATTGAACTCAACAGACAACAGATTGTAACAACAATGTTAAGGAGTCTGTATTGAACTCAACAGACAACAGATTGTAACAACAATGTTAAGGAGTCTGTATTGAACTCAACAGACAACAGATTGTAACAACAATGTTAAGGAGTCTGTATTGAACTCAACAGACAACAGATTGTAACAACAATGTTAAGGAGTCTGTATTGAACTCAACAGACAACAGATTGTAACAACAATGTTAAGGAGTCTGTATTGAATTCAACAGACAAGAGAGCAGATTGTAACAACAATGTTAAGGAGTCTGTATTGATTTCAACAGACAACAGATTGTAACAACAATGTTAAGGAGTCTGTATTGAACTCAACAGACAACAGATTGTAACAACAATGTTAAGGAGTCTGTATTGAACTCAACAGACAACAGATTGTAACAACAATGTTAAGGAGTCTGTATTGAACTCAACAGACAACAGATTGTAACAACAATGTTAAGGAGTCTGTATTGAACTCAACAGACAACAGATTGTAACAACAATGTTAAGGAGTCTGTATTGAATTCAACAGACAAGAGAGCAGATTGTAACAACAATGTTAAGGAGTCTGTTGATTTCAACAGACAACAAATTGTAACAACAATGTTAAGGAGTCTGTATTGAACTCAACAGACAACAGATTGTAACAACAATGTTAAGGAGTCTATATTGAACTCAACAGACAACAGATTGTAACAACAATATTAAGGAGTCTGTATTGAATTCAACAGACAAGAGAGCAGATTGTAACAACAATGTTAAGGAGTCTGTGTTGATTTTAACAGACAACAGATTGTAACAACAATGTTAAGGAGTCTGTATTGAACTCAACAGACAACAGATTGTAACAACAATGTTAAGGAGTCTGTATTGAACTCAACAGACAACAGATTGTAACAACAATGTTAAGGAGTCTGTATTGAACTCAACAGACAACAGATTGTAACAACAATGTTAAGGAGTCTGTATTGAACTCAACAGACAACAGATTGTAACAACAATGTTAAGGAGTCTGTATTGAATTCAACAGACAACAGATTGTGACAACAATGTTAAGGAGTCTGTATTGAACTCAACAGACAACAGATTGTAACAACAATGTTAAGGAGTCTGTATTGAACTCAACAGACAACAGATTGTAGCAACAATGTTAAGGAGTCTGTATTGAACTTAACAGACAACAGATTGTAACAACAATGTTAAGGAGTCTGTATTGAATTCAACAGACAACAGATTGTGACAACAATGTTAAGGAGTCTGTATTGAACTCAACAGACAACAGATTGTAACAACAATGTTAAGGAGTCTGTATTGAACTCAACAGACAACAGATTGTAACAACAATGTTAAGGAGTCTGTGTTGATTTCAACAGACAACAGATTGTAACAACAATGTTAGGGAGTCTATATTGAACTCAACAGACAACAGATTGTAACAACAATGTTAAGGAGTCTGTATTGAACTCAACAGACAACAGATTGTAACAACAATGTTAAGGAGTCTGTGTTGATTTCAACAGACAACAGATTGTAACAACAATGTTAGGGAGTCTATATTGAACTCAACAGACAACAGATTGTAACAACAATGTTAAGGAGTCTGTATTGAACTCAACAGACAAGAGAGCAGATTGTAACAACAATGTTAAGGAGTCTGTGTTGATTTCAACAGACAACAGATTGTAACAACAATGTTAAGGAGTCTGTATTGAACTCAACAGACAAGAGAGCAGATTGTAACAACAATGTTAAGGAGTCTGTATTGAATTCAACAGACAAGAGAGCAGATTGTAACAACAATGTTAAGGAGTCTGTTGATTTCAACAGACAACAAATTGTAACAACAATGTTAAGGAGTCTGTATTGAACTCAACAGACAACAGATTGTAACAACAATGTTAAGAAGTCTATATTGAACTCAACAGACAACAGATTGTAACAACAATATTAAGGAGTCTGTATTGAACTCAACAGACAACAGATTGTGACAACAATGTTAAGGAGTCTGTATTGAACTCAACAGACAACAGATTGTAACAACAATATTAAGGAGTCTGTATTGAATTCAACAGACAAGAGAGCAGATTGTAACAACAATGTTAAGGAGTCTGTGTTGATTTCAACAGACAACAGATTGTAACAACAATGTTAAGGAGTCTGTATTGAATTCAACAGACAACAGATTGTGACAACAATGTTAAGGAGTCTGTATTGAACTCAACAGACAAGAGAACAGATTGTGGGTTGTCGTTTTGTTTGGTTTGGTTTTACAGTGGGAGCGTTAAACAATGCAATAGTTTTGCGCAACATCTTTTTTTAATATTGACAAGATTTTTACATCGCTTCATGCACATTTTTGTTCTTATTCTTTTGCATTGTTGAGTTTTAAATTCATTTACTTAGGATTTTTGCTTGCTCAGTGTTTAATTAATGATGACATAAAGTTGCTGACGTATGTGTGGGCACTGTGTTGCCGTGGCTACCAGGTGAGGGAGGTCGGGGGTCGGCGGCGGTGTTGGGACACTCAGGGTCAGGGGGTGGGGGGTGGAGCTATCGGCGTGTTCGCCTGCCACGGGGGAGGGGGGAACCAGGTAACGGTGCATGCTCTTCACTGTGCATTGTGGCTTTATGTCAGGCTGTGCTTTGCTGGGGGTGTGCGCCCAGGAGCAATATTTTCCCACCTGAGTTTTGAGCCTAGCTTGATTTTTTTTCTTCCTCATTTGAAGGCAAGTTTCAAAATTCAAGATTCGGAAACTTTATTTAACAAGGATTCAGATTTTAGGCCAAGCCTAGTCGTCCAATCTGTCCCTGAGAAATAAAATGAAGCAGACATGCAAGCTGTAAAAAGAAAGACATTTAAAGAACACAATTCAAAGGAGATAGTACAAAATAAAATCACCAAAGAATGTCTGCCCACAAAAACGATTAAAGATAGGAAAGACGTTTTTCTTATAACAGTCAGAAAGAAAATAACAAAAGCTATTGTTTTTCTTCAATTTTCTCTTAAAATGAAAGAAAAGAGGGGAAAAAAGAGAAAAGAATAAATCACACACAAAAATGTGAAGACGATTCTATTTTGACTCCTGGATGCACCCCCCCTAAGCTGGTGTGTTCTTTCCTCTGGTTTTCTCTGCATTCTATTTTGACTCCTGGATGCACCCCCCCTAAGCTGGTGTGTTCTTTCCTCTGGTTTTCTCTGCATTCTATTTTTACTCCTGGATGCACCCCCCCTAAGCTGGTGTGTTCTTTCCTCTGGTTTTCTCTGTATGCATTTATATTTTCTTCAATTTCTTATGTGTCTTTTCCCCATTTGCTTTCTTTCATTTTTTTTCTCCTTACATCTTTCTTCCTGTGATTTTCTTTCTTTTTTTATTCTCTTCCTTTCCCACCATTTCTTTTTTCTTTGTTTTCTGTGTGTATGGGGTCTTTTTTGTTTTCAGTTTGTCTTTATTTTTTTCTTTCCTTTCGCTTCAGCAGCTTTTACAGGCTCCACAGCTTTGCTTCAGATTTCCCAGTTTTTCTCTTTTGTTGCTTGCTTTTTATCTTCTTTTTTTTGCATACATAAACATTTCTTTCCACCCTTCTGCTTTTGCTTTATTCTTTACTTCAACCAAACGATAGAGAGTGTGTGGAGGGTTCTTTGGACCACCTTTTCAGTATTTTCTTTTCTTGTCATCTGCGCTCGTGGCTTCGCTTCATCTTCAAAATGGCAAGCTGTGTATGTCCCTGCTGCAATAGTTCAGGCTATTGGTCAAATTCAAAGTTGGGCGGCGCGACAGATGTAGGGTGGCCTAGCAGGCAAAGCAAATTGTGGCGCTCTAGCTTGGTGGTGGTGGCTGCTGTGTGACTCGTGACAGGTGAGGCAGCGCGATGGCAGCCAGTGCTGGGACTCTTTGCACCAAGATGTGGGCGCAGAGATACACACCCAGGTGTGTCACATGATGGGCAACTCCCAGGTACTTGGGAACTACTTTTTTGGTTTTGATTTGGTTTGGGTCGTCATTTGCTTTGTTTTGATTTAAGCACAGGCTGCAGTATTGCTTTTCTCATTTTTGGCCTTTCACTGCTTATGCAAATTCTTTTTTCTTTGTATTTTTTGCTTTCCCGTCCCATCTAGTTGTGGCTGTACTGTTTCAGCAGCAAAATGGCCGAGGAGAGGTGTGTTTCACGTGTGATGCTGAGTTTTTTCTCTCGGTTGAGGAAATGTGCCCTTTTTTTCTCATTTTAATCCCACATGGTAGCGGTTTAGTGCTTCAGCAAAACGAGTGAAAGGAGATGGGTGTGTATCATAGTACTGATGCTTTACTTATTTCCGTTTGGTTGGCCGTTTTCTCTCTCACCGCCTTTTGGCTTCGCTTCAACCACCGAAACCAGTGCATAATGAAGGTCAGATGAGATGCAGATGGGTCTCTACCTCAGTGGCTGTGGCTGTTGTGTGACGGACAGGTGAGGCAGCGAGGGGGTCGGAAGTGCTGGGACGCCACTCACCTAGCGGTGGGAGGGGAGATCCAAGCTCGCACCTGTCATATGTTGGGGAAATCTCAGGTAGAGAGAAAGAGGAAAGTTATTGTTTTTTTACAGTTTTCTTCAATTTGTGTTTAAATCTCAGGTAAAGAGAAAAAAAAATTGTTTTTTTGTTTTGTTTTTTGTTGCTGTCCCATTATCTGGGTGATCCAGTGGTGACCCTCTCATGCCTCAAGTCTTTCCCAGTTTATAGCCACACCCCAGTTGGTCAAATAACAGCCCTGACATTAGCAGTCCATAGAGAGCAATATGTGATAAGTTGTCAAGAGGTAAACTACCAGAGAAGACACTGCACTACTGCTGAGTCACTTTGGTGAAAGTTCTGTGGAACCTGCTCTGGTTTTCTTCATTGTTCTTTCTTCCTTCCTTATGTGAGAGTTCAGATTTGTACCTATAATCGACAGACATCGCCTGTTTTCTTTGGTTTTTTCTTCTTTCTTTGTGTGAGAGTTCAGATATGTACCTCAAATCGACAGACATCGCTTTTTTTTTTTTTTTTCTTTCTTCGTTCTTGCCAGCCTTTCTTCCCAGCTTTGTAAGAGTAGGATTGCTTTGCAACGGGAACAAGACACTGCAGCTTTGCCTGTCTGCCTGTGTATATGTAATGAGGGGATATTTTCTGTGTTCAAGGTGGCTATTTTCTCGATTTGATCACAAATGGTTGTTAAATGCACATTGAATGGAGAAGAAGACCAAAAAAAAAAGGTGCCAGTAGGATCCAAGGAAGCACTGGCCTCACCTGCCTTACCAACACAAGAGCAGCCCTACAGTAACCATGGAAGCCTGTGTTATGCACTTCTTGGAACATTCCATCATATTCTCAGATCAGCTGCTCACTGGCTTAGTTGCCAAATTTCAAGGTTTACTCTCCATTTTTGGCTACTGTTCATGTTCTGTCTCTGACCCTCTTGTCTGCAATGAAGTCCTTCTTTCCTTGCGACTCCAGAGCTATGATTAACTTTTTTTAAAGCAGGCCTTCAAGTGCGGTCTCTTTTGTTGTTAACACAACCTACATTTCTTATGTTATCCTAACCATGTTTTCTGTGTCTGTGTGTATATGATTGTGATTATTTGTTGTTGCTGGTGAATTGGTGTGTTGTAATGAGTGCAAGCTAGTGATTTGAATGGTGTAACATACCAGAGAAAGCTCTTGGCAAACAGACAGGATGATGAAGACGATGATGATGACGTTGATGATTATGATTTGAGGAAGCGGGAGAAGAATGATGATGATAAAGGTGATGATGATGATGGTATTGGTAGTGGTGATGTTAGTGATAATACTGACGATGATGATAATGATGATGGTGATTTTGACAGTGATGGTGATTAATATTAGCCTTCCTTTACCTTCTGGAGTGGAAGGCTTTTCAAATCTGTCCCTTTCTGTGTGTGGCTTATTTGTCTCCACACAAACTCTTGTGCACCACTGAACTCACAGAATCGTCACAAATGTTGTACAGTGGTATATAACCTGGAATAGATGTGCGGTTTGAGATAATGAATGTTGATGAATGGGTCTGTGTCTTTCTGTGTGTGTGTGTGTGTGTGTCTGCACACGTGCGCGCGCGTGTGTGTATTTTTTGCTTTGTATATGCGTTGTTGCTGGTTTCTGTCATTTGTAAATACTATTTTTTATTGTCTGCTTGTTGATGAGCATTTGATTGTAAAGCCCTTTGGGCTCATTTCAGGTAAAGCACTATATACATTTACTGTTGTTATTATTATAATGATTCACATTGAGATAATATGAAGCTTGTCGTCATAATATCTTAGAAGTCCTTCTAAAGTAGTAGGATTTAATAGGACTTTAGAAGGACTTCTAAGATAGTCATGATGATACGTCTCATAGTATATTGATGTGAATACAGGCCCGGATTGCTGCCCCCAGTGATGACCTTCTTGTTATCATTACGTGTTGGGACTCGCTGCTGTATGTTGTTATAGTGTACCACACCAATGCCAAGTGACTGTTTGATATCAGGGACAGATGCTGAGTCAGTGTACTGAGTTACCATTCAAATCAGATGCTGTAACCATGACAATTATTATGATGATGATGATGATGATTGTAAAGATGATGATGATGATAGCAAAATAATGATTATGTTTATGGTGATGATGATGATGATGTTGAGGAGGAGGAGGATGACAATCATGATGGGGATAATGAGGATGTTTATGATGATGAGAATGATGATGACGATTTGTTTCCAACACAGCTGTATCGTATCAACACCAAGGGACAGTTGGGTCTGGGGGAGCGATGTTTGCAGTCTGTTAACGGAGATACCATACACATCAGATATTGCGAAGTTCAACCCACGGGTCCTTGGGATTTTGACAAGGTCAGTGTCAAGGTCAAAAGATCATGGGTCGTTGAGGTTAGAGGTCATGTCAGTATAATGTGTGTGTGTGTGTGACTGTTTGTGATGGCAACTCAAAAGTCTGTTTTCACATGTATTGAATATGAAAGGAAAATAATGTATGTTTCATGTGTGTGTGTGTGTGTGTGTGTGAAGTCAATTCGAAAGTGGCCAGATATTTATGCAAATGTAAAACTTATGCATTTGTGTGAGAGTGTGTGTGTTTGTGTTTATGTGTGTGTGTGTGTATGTATGCGTGTATCAACCTTTGTGTATTTTTCATTCTATGTTATTTTGCATGTATTTAACGATATTTTATCCCTTTTTCCATTCATTTTTCTTCTATTTTGTGCAGACGCTAGGCCTAATCAAATATGCGTGTGTGTGTGTGTGTGCGTGCGTGCATGTGTTTTTACACACATTTCACTGTATTTTTCTTCTATTTTGTGCAGACGTTGGGCCAAATCAAGCACAAGATGTACAACAAATATGTGTGTGTCTGTGTGTGTGTTGTTGTTTTTTACACACATTTCACTATATTTTCCCCTCATTTTGTGCAGACCCTAGGTCAAGTGAAACACAAGACGTACAACAAATGCGTGGAGTCGGGATCAGACAACAAACTTCATCTGGCAACCTGTAACCCCTCCGCCCCCAACCAACAATGGGAAATTAACGAGATCTACCCCTGGAAAAGATGATGAGGACGATGGTGATGATGATGATGATGATGGTAATGATGATGATGAGGAGGATGGTGGTGGTGATGATGATGGTGATGATGATGATGGTAATGATGATGATGAGGAGGATGGTGGTGGTGATGATGATGATGATGATGGTAAAAGCTGCCTTGGATTATTTGACCCAGTCGAATGAAACTAGTTGTGACCTTTCTACAGTTTTCTTTTCTTTCGACAGAGTGAGTAGAAATCACAAATTATGCAAAATTTGATCAATTGAAATTCTTCCAACCAGTCAGAAGGAATTGGCGACTGCAGCGTTTTCCTTTCAACTCCCTGTTTGAGTTGTGGGGAAAACAGCCATGGCTTGCTGATGATAGTGTGAGGACGGCACACGGCCACCAACAGTTCAATGAAGCTCACAACTCAGTGTTGTTTCCACTTAAATCTTGGATAGTGTGAGGCGGCACACGGCCACAAACAGTTCAATGAAGCTCACAACTCAGTGTTGTTTCCACTTAAATCTTGGATAGTGTGAGACAGCACACGGCCACCAACAGTTCAATGAAGCTCACAACTCAGTGTTCTTTCCACTTAAAGGTTGGATAGTGTGAGGCGGCACACGGCCACAAACAGTTCAATGAAGCTCACAACTCAATGTTCTTTCCACTTAAAGGTTGGATAGTGTGAGGCGGCACACGGCCACCAACAGTTCAGTGAAGCTCACAACTCAATGTTCTTTCCACTTAGAAGGTTGGATAGTGTGAGGCGGCACACGGCCACAAACAGTTCAATGAAGCTCACAACTCAGTGCTCTTTCCACTTAAAGGTTGGATAGTGTGAGGCGGCACACGGCCACCAACAGTTCAATGAAGCTCACAACTCAGTGTTCTTTCCACTTAAAGGTTGGATAGTGTGAGGCGGCACACGGCCACCAACAGTTCAATGAAGCTCACAACTCAATGTTCTTTCCACTTAGAAGGTTGGATAGTGTGAGGCGGCACATGGCCACAAACAGTTCAATGAAGCTCACAACTCAGTGTTCTTTCCACTTAAAGGTTGGATAGTGTGAGGCGGCACACGGCCACCAACAGTTCAATGAAGCTCACAACTTAGTGCTCTTTCCACTTAAAGGTTGGATAGTGCGAGGCAACTTTAATGATGGTGATGATTATGATGATAGATTGTCGATGATAATGATGAAGATGATGATTAAACGACTCTTGTCTGTTACTGATTGTCTCAGCTCATTGAATAGCATATTTATCTCTTTTGATGTGGAAGTCAGTTGTTGCGAGAAAATAAAGAAATGTTTGAAAATGACTTTTATTTTCCCCAAAGGTCTTGTTGAATTTGGGAAGCGAGAAGAATAGCAATAATTGTTTATTTCTCATTTACTTATTTTATTTATTATATTTATTCAAATTGGAAAGTGAAGAAAAAAGCAATCATCTTTTTTCTATCATTTATTTATTTTTGTTCACTTTGTTTAAAATATGTGCTTGTTTTCTATTAGAGACACCCTTACTATTTGTTTCTGGAAAAAAAATAGAAGAAAACAAATGGTCCTTCCTCCTCACCATAAGAACCTGGAGAAATCTTTGTTTTAAACGTCTTCTAAATACAACAGCACAAATGATAGGCAGTGGGGTAAGAAGGAAGAACCTGGATAAATCTTTGTTTTAAACGTCTTCTAAATACAACAGCACAAATGATAGGCAGTGGGGTAAGAAGGAAGAACCTGGATAAATCTTTGTTTTAAACGTCTTCTAAATACAACAGCACAAATGATAGGCAGTGGGGTAAGAAGGAAGAACCTGGGGAAACAGCACAAATGATAGGCAGTTACTAAATCTTTGTTTTGTTTAGGCAGTGGGGTAAGAAGGAAGAACCTGGATTGTTTTAAACGTCTTCTAAATACAGCAAATGAAGCAGTGGGGTAAGAAGGAAGAACCTGGATAAATCTTTGTTTTAAACGTCTTCTAAATACAACAGCACAAATGATCACCATGTAAGAAGGAAGAAGAAATCTTTGTTTTAAACGTCTTCTAAATACAACAGCACAAATGATAGGCAGTGGGGTAAGAAGGAAGAACCTGGATAAATCTTTGTTTTAAACGTCTTCTAAATACAACAGCACAAATGATAGGCAGTGGGGTAAGAAGGAAGAACCTGGATAAATCTTTGTTTTAAACGTCTTCTAAATACAACAGCACAAATGATAGGCAGTGGGGTAAGAAGGAAGAACCTGGATAAATCTTTGGAAATGCAAATGTAGTAAGAAGGAAGAACCTGGGGTTGTTAGTTTTACATATGTTCCTCCATACAGCAAGAAGCATGTGTCAATGTTAATATGTGTTACACTATAAGTTGGAGTTGTTAGTTCCATATGTCCCTCCATACAGCAAGAAGCATGTGTCAATGTTAATATGTGTTACACTATAAGTTGGAGTTGTTAGTTCCATATGTTCCTCCATACAGCAAGAAGCATGTGTCAATGTTAATATGTGTCACACTATCAGTTGGAGTTGTTAGTTCCATATGTCCCTCCATACAGCAAGAAGCATGTGTCAATGTTAATATGTGTCACACTATCAGTTGGAGTTGTTAGTTCCATATGTCCCTCCATACAGCAAGAAGCATGTGTCAATGTTAATATGTGTCACACTATCAGTTGGAGTTGTTAGTTCCATATGTCCCTCCATACAGCAAGAAGCATGTGTCAATGTTAATATGTGTCACACTATCAGTTGGAGTTGTTAGTTCCAATTACAATTGGCTTTTTTCTGTGGTCGAGGGCTTGTGATTGTTTTCCCACCATGAAATTGCTTCTTTTCTGGGGGGGAACAAAATTATTATATTATGTGAACTGTTCACTGATCTTGCGTCACTTTATTTGTAAATACCCTGTGTAAAGGGAGTGAGTATAGTGGTGTTGGTATGTACATGTCAAATTTTACTTACTACTTAACCAATTTACAGGGTTCGCTGGATTTTGTGTGTGTTAAGTGTGTTTGTGTCTATGTGTATAGATGTGTTTGTGTCTATGTGTATAGTGTGTGATTTTTTTCTATTATTTTATTTTGGTGGTGGGGGATGGGGGGAAATCTGACATGATCTAGAATGACTACATTGATTTGTCATACCCACCTCCTCTGTGTGGATACCGGGAGTCTTTTTTACAAATAGCTCCCCCACTTTCTGGGAGTTTTGTGCTGGCAACTTCCTCTAATCTATCACTCTTTTTGACTGCCTTTTCATCTTCTTACTATCATCTACTATTGTTTCTGCCTTATTGGCCCTTTCTCCTGCCTTACAAAAAAAAAAAAATCTTCCAATAAATAATTTTCTCCTTTGAGCTCCTCTGAAATCGAAATGTGTCAGCTGAATGCAGCAGGGAGACCAGTGAAAACTGAAAACCGGACTCATGCGTACCTCATCTATTATGGCCATAGGGCTGGGAATGCAGAAGAAGAAGAAGAAATCATACCCACTTATTTTTATTTCTTTGAATGTATTGTAGTTGCCATTTTATTGTAATTATTGCATTGTCTTACATATACATTGTACATTGTTCACTGGCTGTCTGAACATTCCAACGCATGGACATTTTAAATGTTTGCAATTTTCTAAGTCCTGCTTGTCATTTGCTAGTGTGATAGTTGCTGTCTTCATTTTCCCTACGTTTTACTTATTGGTCTTTGTCAAATTTACCATGGATATCAAGAGAGGAGGCATTTGAGCTTGTTATTTGTTTCTTATTTTGAGGAACATGGAAAGGATATCTTGTGTACTGTTTAAGGCGAAACAATCACTGATGCTTTATGTGTGAGTGTGTGTGTGGAGAGATGGTGGGTTGGGGTGTATGCTGAGTGTGTGTGGAGAGATGGTGGGGTGTGTTGGGGTGATGTTGCTGAGTGTGTGTGGAGAGATGGTGGGGTGTGGGTTGGGGTGTATGTTGCTGAGTGTGTGTGGAGAGATGGTGGGGTGTGGGTTGGGGTGTATGTTGCTGAGTGTGTGTGGAGAGATGGTGGGGTGTGGGTTGGGGTGTATGTTGCTGAGTGTGTGTGGAGAGATGGTGGGGTGTGGGTTGGGGTGTATGTTGCTGAGTGTGTGTGGAGAGATGGTGGGGTGTGGGTTGGGGTGTATGTTGCTGAGTGTGTGTGGAGAGATGGTGGGGTGTGGGTTGGGGTGTATGTTGCTGAGTGTGTGTGGAGAGATGGTGGGGTGTGGGTTGGGGTGTATGTTGCTGAGTGTGTGTGGAGAGATGGTGGGGTGTGGGTTGGGGTGTATGTTGCTGAGTGCGTATGTCTGTCTGCGTGTGTGTGTGGAGAGATGGTGGGGTGTGGGGTGTATGTTGCTGAGTGCGTATGTCTCTGTCTGCGTGTGTGGAGAGATGGTGGGGTGTGGGGTGTATGTTGCTCAGTGTGTATGTCTCTGTGTGTGTGGAGAGATGGTGGGGTGTGGGGTGTATGTTGCTCAGTGTGTATGTCTGTGTGTGTGTGGAGAGATGGTGGGGTGGGGTGTATGTTGCTGAGTGTGTATGTCTCTGTCTGTGTGTGTGCTTTTTATTGTGTATGTACACTTTATAGTTTCTTTGTAAAAAGGCAAGAATTCAAGTGTGCACCCTATTTTGGGGACACCTTTTTTATAAGGTGCGCCCAAAAATGTTACCCAAATTCCAGATTTTGTTATTACATTTTCTTACTATATTATCAGTCACATTATAAGGCGCAGGGGTCTGAGTCTGGGGAAAAAGTATCACCTTATAGTTTGAAAAATATGGTACACACTTGAATTCTTGCCTTTGTGTGCATAGTGACTTGGTACAGATAATGAGTAGCAAGCTTTTCTTAGTGTCTTGCTTGCCAAATAGTATCTCGGAAAGACTTGTGTGTATACAAAGTATTTCAAGAGACTAGCTTTAGATTCAGCGTTAATAATTGTCTAAATAATTCAATTCTAGTCATAATTGTGTGTAAGATCTGTCTCGACAGGTTTTCAAAAATGCTGATCCAGTGTTTTGAAAAAAAGGTATGTTTTTTCAGGAACAAGTATTACATTTTTATTGTTTATTTTGTATGCATTATAGGGCGACCACAAAAAGAAATTGCAAACCTCAAATTGAGTAGCATTTTTAGGGGTCACCCATTTATGTAATTTCACTTTGAAATCTTGAAATCTGTGCTGTTTATCCATAGAACGTGAAATGTATATCGCTGTCTCTGTACGTTTTACTCCTAACAAGAACACAACCCCACAGTGTACGTGGTTCAAAAGAATTCTGAGGCCTCATAAACTTGCCCCAAAAAAATGTATTTGACACGAAAATAAATTGTTAGTAGTACTTAATTTCCCAAGCCAATAAGCCATTGCTTTTCCTACGTTTTTTCTTTTATTTTTCCAGCTTGCACAAATAATGGCAGTTAGTTTCTTTTTAATGTCCCCCCCCCCCCCCCCCCCCCCCCCTGTTTTTATTTTACTTTGTACTTTTCTTTCTTTCTTAACCATAATATTTAAAACATTTAATGGCAAAAGTTTTTGTCAAGAGTTCTGGGATAACTTGCTGTCGTTCTTAACGTTTGTTGTGCTGGAAGATTATCTGTTGCGTTTTGTGCTTTTATGTGTATTCTAAGCATTGGAATGTCTTTACTTGTTAAATAATAATAATAATAATAATTGTACATTTATATAGCGCTTTACCTCAGATGAGCCCAAAGCGCTTTACAATCAATGATTAATCAACAGACAACAAAAACAGCATTCAAGAGTGACACCAACCAGCAACAGCGCATATACAAAGCAACTCTCTCTCTCTCTCTCTCTCTCTCTCTCTCTCTCTCACACACACACACACACACACATAAACACACACATTTATCGAAGCCAACTCGTTCATACCCCATTCGGTAAGCCACAGCAACCGAGCCGCATGGACTGACCACATACACCAACACACATACACAAACACCCTCACACAAAAACGTACATACGCACGCAGACAGACACACAGACACACACACACACACACACATGCGTGCACACACAACCCACAAAACCAAAACACACACAAGCACACATGTATGCACACATTCATGCTCACACACACACAACGCACACGCACACACGCACACGCACACGCACACACACACACACTCACACACACACGCACCACAAAACACAGCACAAACCTCTTATTCAATCTTCCCTCACGTGCACACAACGATAGACAAACTGATCAAATATTTAGGGCGCAGCAGGAAAAAGATGGGTTTTAAGAGAGGTTTTGAATGAGGAGACTGAGTTGGAGTGTCGGAGAGGAGAAGGCAGAGAATTCCACAGAGATGGTGCTTGACAAGAAAAGGAACGTAAATAAGACAATAAAAGAATTGTAAAATGTGCATTAATTTTGTGTGTGAAGTATTATGTTTTAGCCTTTTTATATTTGTTATAAAGTTTAAGCTTAGCGAGGCGTGAGTCTGTAGCTTTGCTATGTTGTGCTTGTGTGTGGTTATTGCAGTGCTCAGATGCATGGATGTTCTTTTGCTTGTTCATTCTTCATCTTGTGTGTGGTTATTGCAGTGCTCAGATGCATGGATGTTCTTTTGCTTGTTCATTCTTCATCTTGTGTGTGGTTATTGCAGTGCTCAGATGCATGGATGTTCTTTTGCTTGTTCATTCTTCATCTTGTGTGTGGTTATTGCAGTGCTCAGATGCATGGATGTTCTTTTGTTTTGTTCATTCTTCATCTTGTGTGTGGTTATTGCAGTGCTCAGATGCATGGATGTTCTTTTGCTTGTTCATTCTTCATCTTATTGTTCTTAGTAGTGTGTGTGTGTGTGTGTGTGTAAGTTTACACTTTGATTTCTTGCCTTTTGGGAGTCAGTGCGTACCACAAACATATATTCAATGGGGAAAAGGGAGGGCTGTATAATGGATGGGTAAAAAGAAAGAAAAATGATAATATATTACCTCTATTCCACAAAAAATTTCATCTTTTTTCCCCCTAAGTTTTTTACAGATTAACAGCAAATTCCATGACACATCTGATAAACAAGAGTATTTATGTGCATAAACATGTATGTATGTTTGTTTGTTTCTGTTTAAGACCATTCTTATGAAGGAAACAAGGTCACAAACATAGAATTGTATGCACATGTACATGATTTTATAACCACCTATATATAGATAGATATATATATATATAACAACTACCCTGTAACTTACACTACTTTCCTTGTGACATACATGTAGAGTGGTTTCAATGACACAGTTGGGATGGGAATTATCTATCTTGATATCCTTGATAATGTACTCTGGTTGACTATAATTATATGCACAAGAACTAAATAAATGCAAATTGAAAGTGATTGATGTTGTGCTGTCCTGTCTTCTGGGCCATGCAATGGTGTTACTCCCACACCGCTCACTCCAAGACCCAACTCACAGCCACACCCTGGCTTGTCAGCTTGGAGCCCTGGAATCAGCAGTCCACAGGGAGCTGTCAGTGTCTTGCCATGAAGAAGCAGCCACCAGAGGAGACACTGCACTGCTGCTGAGCCACTTCAAGTTCAGCGGAGCCTGTTCTTAGCTAACACATGCAGGACAGCACCTACTGTATTTTTCAAACTATAAGGCGATACTTTTTTTCCCCAGACTGAGATCCCTGCGCCTTATCATGTGACTAATGATATAGTAAAACACAACAACAACATCTGAATTTTGTGTACAATTTGCGGGGTGTGCCTTATAGTCTGAAAAATATGGTACTGAGCCGCATACTGAAAACAAAAATATCCAGCATGAGTGAGGTCCTTCTCTGGGGGCGCCACCACATTTATTGGAGTGAGGTCCTTCTCTGGGGGCGCCACCACATTTATTGGAGTGAGGTCCTTCTCTGGGGGTGCCACCACATTTATTGGAGTGAGGTCCTTCTCTGGGGGCGCCACCACATTTATTGGAGTGAGGTCCTTCTCTGGGGGTGCCACCACATTTATTGGAGTGAGGTCCTTCTCTGGGGGCGCCACCACATTTATTGGAGTGAGGTCCTTCTCTGGGGATGCCACCACATTTATTGGAGTGAGGTCCTTCTCTGGGGGCGCCACATTTATTGGAGTGAGGTCCTTCTCTGGGGATGCCACCACATTTATTGGAGTGAGGTCCTTCTCTGGGGGCGCCACCACATTTATTGGAGTGAGGTCCTTCTCTGGGGGCGCCACCACATTTATTGGAGTGAGGTCCTTCTCTGGGGGCGCCACCACATTTATTGGAGCTCCACATTTGGTGGAGGAGTGCGCTATATAAATGATTCACTATTACTATTATTATTATTATTATCATTATTATTATTATTATTCAACAACAATGTGCATGAACATGCTGATCCCATTGACCTTGATCCAAATGCACCAATAACAAAGACTGGCATAAAAGCAAAACTGAAAGCAAGGCTTAAAAGGCCACAAATTTCAACAATTTTTGAATGGTGGTCGAGAGGTATGAAGGCGATGATAATAAAGATGATGCCATGGAGTCACAAATTTAAAGCCAGTTCTATTTTACTTTGCAGTATTTTTTAATGTCATTTATGCATGTTTTTAATTGATTCAAGATCACAAAAATCAGCATTTATTGTGTTTTTGTTTTTAAAAAAAGCACTGTTATTTGACACACATACATAAAAGAAAGTGTTAGTGTTGCATGTGTTGCATTACACTCTGCTTGATATTTCGCGTTTGTTTTGTTGGTCAGTATGTAAAATGTTCATTCTCAGCTGAACTGATGCACTCTGGGAACACCGGCCAGCCAATGATAGCTCAGAACTAGTCAAAATTGTTATTGCAAGTGTTGTGTCAATGTATTGTTTTTTAAATTTAACTTGTCTACAATTTATGCATCATGTTATGCCTTTTGTTTAAAAAGCGATTTCCATTGTCTAATCCTGTGTTGTTCTGCGGAGAGGTTATAGTGTTGTCTCTATAATTATGTCTATAATTATTAAGCGCTTAGAGCTTTGTCTGAAACTGAGGTTTAAGTAATCAATGGGTTTTTGTATCCATCTACTGATTCGGCCATTGCTCTCTCCATATATATGTACATATATATCTCCCTCTCCCTCTCTCTTTCTCTCTATCTGCTTGTCTATCTCTGTCTATATTCATGTGCCTGTCTGTGTTCTGTTGCTCTCTCCATATATATGTACATATATATCTCCCTCTCCCTCTCTCTTTCTCTCTATCTGCTTGTCTATCTCTGTCTATGTTCATGTGCCTGTCTGTGTTCTGTTGCTCTCTCCATATATATGTACATATATATCTCCCTCTCCCTCTCTCTCTTTCTCTCTATCTGCTTGTCTATCTCTGTCTATGTTCATGTGCCTGTCTGTGTTCTGTTGGGTGTCTGGACTTTCCAAATTGTTATGAATTAATGTTAAGAAATGTTATGGGTCTTTTATAAAAATTAAAAAAAGTTACGGATAAATCTGTTCCCTTTGCTTACTATCGTCTACAGTACAATGTAACTATCTCTCTGCCTTACTAGGCCATTCTCATGCCTTTGTTCCAGAAATTCTTACCCAAAATATTTTCCAGCTGAAGTCGGACATACTGGGCCTATTTGTTAGTTGGGCGCATAACGGCAGCATGACGCATCTGCACTCATATGACACAGAAAGAATGTTTGCATTAGTCCTTAGTGCTTTAAAGGGGCACCCTGACGGATGAGTGTTTGCAAGAAACATGTCGAGATCACCAGGAAAACACCCTTTACAGAGATCGCAACACTCAATTTGCTCTGGTTTCCTATAAATCAAAATCAAAGCGATTCCTCCTTGGCGGAGTTGCCGGAGAGAGAAGCCATTTTGGACAGGGTGGGTGGAGGACACTCAGAGTGGTTGAAACTTTTTCTTCTTTGTAGTGCAGTAAAACAAAAAATGGAGTTATTTCCTTTGTTGTGAGCGAAACTCAAATCAAATCAAATCATCTTTATTATCTCATAACAGAGAAATTGCAGCCAGGTGCACATAAGAAAAACAACAATAAACACATTTATCAACAAAATTAAAGAATATAAACTAATAACTAATAACACTGCAATATTGTAATTAACACAATGGACGAATACGAACAAATACTCCAATAAAAGCAGAACGCATTTTAAAAATACATTTTATATCAAGACATAATCAATTGAAAAACGAGGCAAGAATAACGCTTAAAACTGCAGCAATAATAGTCCCTACACCATCTCTACACAGACAATTTAGTCAAGGACATACACAGCAGTAATCTATTGTAGAACAAGGGGACTACAAATAGGCTTGCACAAATTCAATCCCAAGGAGATGGACAGGCTGCTCAGCAAAACAACCACTCAATGCAGTGCATTAAGAGTTCAACTCCTTTATGTAAACTGTATAAAAAGGCTTGTATTATGGAAATTTTGTGCAAACGATTTGGTCTAATTCAAGCCATTAGAAAAGAGAAGGCACATGCCTTCTCTTTTACTGACATAATCTGACTTCCAGCACCTCCGCCAAGGAGGAATCGCCGATTTGACGGTTTGATTTCTAGGAAACCAAAGCAAAGTGAGTGTTGTGATCTCTGTAAAGGGTGTTTTCCTGGTGATCTCAACATGTTTCTTGTAAAAACTTGTCCGTCAGTGTGCCCCTTTAAGTCTGACACATTTGTACTACAGCCTACGGGAGGGATCCCAGCACCAACAGTCCTCGTGGCCATGAGAGTAGGGGTGTACCCTGGGCAAGGCTTATCCACTGTAAACATACCAGGCCAGCCTTTCAGAATAGCTATTGCCCCATCTGCTATCTGGAAGCCATGGTTCCACATGAATGAATGACTGGCACATGACTTGGTAGGAATCAGTCGTAGAAGTTCGCTTTGGCTTAAGGCTGTGTCAGACCAATTAACATATTGGCTAGAACACCAAGGCTACATAAAAATGTTATGCTGTGCATAGTTATGCAGGGATTGTCTTTAACCATGACAAGCTCTTAGCATGACATCATCAATCTCCCAAATCCCCCGAAGACGGATTGTGGCTGCCCAGGTGGCGGAGTAATCAAATACGGTCACACGTAATGTTCTCATCCCTAGCTGATGCGTTTGTACCATAGTGTTCAAGTGTTTCTGCTGTTGGGATGATCCCTACAGTCTTTTAGTCAGGGTAAGCCAACAACAAGTCATAAAAGTTTATGACTGAGTCATTCCTGAAGCATTAGCCTGTTTCAGCCTGTTTCTTAAACCCCTGTGTTTTCTTAAATGCAAAAATAGTCATTTGACAGAACTTGCACACTCACACACACATTCGTTTTTCTTATATGACTCAATGCACATTTTTGTATAGCAAACTATAGATCTAATTTGTTTCTGAGGTGAAGGTTGCTATGTGTCCGTGCTTTCTTTTTGCATGTTTTGTTATGCATTATCAAAACGTAGTTACTCCAGGGTACTCTTTGATTGATTGGTTTATTGTGTGTTCCTCTTTGTCTCTAGGGTAAAACTATATTTGAAAATTAATAGTCATTGAATTGTATTCTCTTTCAAGAGTATATAGTCAATAAATTGTATACATAAAAGATGAATACTGGTGGGTGTGTTTGTGTGGGTGTATGTGTTTGTGTGTCCGTCCCCTTCTTCATCTGCCATTCTTTTATTTTGTTTCTTCTTGTTCTTTCTCTTCTTCCCTTTCCCCCTTCTCTCCTTTCTCTCTTCCTCCTCCTCAGTTTACAAAATTAATGCACACATACACATGCAGGTGCGCACATATACAGTATAATAGTGTGTGCACATTCCCCTGAGATTCTCTTTTTTTCTGCCTTTTTTTAGGAGAGAGAAAATTAGCATTACAAGCACACATGCACACGCGCACACGTTCTCCTGAGTTTACTTTTTTTTCTTCCATTTTTAAAGAGAGAGAAAACTAGCATTACAAACACACACGTGCACACGTTCTCCTGAGTTTATATTTTTTCTGCCTTTTTATCTCTTTTGTTTGTAGGAGAGGGGGAGAGAACTCGCATGCGTGCAACTGGAACAGCCTTTACTATGTATCTGATACATGTTTGAATCTAGATCATGGCGTATGAAGTTATTAGATGCATTTCTGTCTGCCTGCGTGTCTATCTTCAAACACATTATGTTTCTTTAATTTTATCATTTCAAATTTCAAGTGCCTATCTCTTGCTATAAAAGCCCGGATGTTTAAAGAAATATGTGTTGGATGTCGTAAGAAATATAATATAGGTCAAAGGTGAGTTTATTACTTCCTGTATTGCATACTGAAAGGCGCGAATCTTTAAATGCACACAAAAATTCTGTGTTGCACATATCAGGTATGTTTATATTGCAAACTCCTTGTTAATATGGCATGAGTTTATTCATTTGATAATCTGTTTTGCCAGTGCGCGCATAGGCTTGTTTTCTTGAGTCTGTCTCGGCCGCAAGCTGCCTCTAAAACTGAGATCTAAAAATCAGTGCAGCCATTATTATTATATCCCAAGACTAAGCAAGGTCATTCGGACTGAAACACGTGACCAGCGAGAAATTCGTACCATTGAATGCTGACGACAGCAAAATTAGTTAGGTGTCGACCGGCGTAGGGGATAGACTATAAATCTAACTAATCTACAACTTTGTTCTTAGAACTGAACGATCACACACGGTCACGGTGTGCAGTTGACTGTCTAAGTTCACAACCATAGCTGCGACAAAGGCAAATAAAAAAAAAAAATACTTGAACGTTTAAATCTCAGATTTAAGTTCAAGTTTAATTGTGATTTGGCGTGAAAATCTAAATCAAGGTTCTTTAGACTAATGTTTAGTTCCACAACAGTGAACAAACTTGTCTTGACGCGAAAGTCTAAAGATAATCATAAAGACTTTAGTGGGTGAATATAACCATAGATTGATAGACTAGATCATTTTTAGCTTTGCTTAGCTGCATTTTCTTGATAAATCAGATGACCTGTGAAAACTGGTGGGGGGGGGGGGGGGGGGGGGGGGGGGGTGTATCATTTACATGTTGGACTGTAGAGGGGAAGTATTGTTTTTATTTTGATCTTGATGTTTTTTTGCTCCTGTTGCCTGCTCTTTGCTCCTTTTGCTATATTTGATGTTTGCTGTTTAATTGTTTGTCGTTTAATTGTTTGTGTTGATAAAGGCGCATTCGCCGAAATATCCAGTAGTTTTGTTTTTTCTTGTGAATAAAATAACGTCACTTTGCACTTGTCGTGTAGTTGTTTGTTTGTTTTATGTTCCAGTGAATAAAATAACGTCACTTTGCACTTGTCGTGTAGTTGTTTGTTTGTTTTATGAGTTGAAGAAAGAAAACAGCACTGGCCCTTAGTGCAGCAACATCTCTCTCTCTCTCTCTCTCTCTCTCTCTCTCTCTCTCTCTCTCTCTCTCTCTCTCTCTCTCTCTCTCTCTCTCTCTCTCTCTCTTTGTGGTTTATTGTTATGGGCCAGAGGCCTAAGCATTAAACGATTTTGACTTTGACTCTGGTGGGGTTTTTTAACGTTTAAAAAAGAATCAGCTGTCAGACAGCATGATCAATCAGTTGTAGGCTCTGTTGGGAAGAAAATGAGTCTTTGACCATGCCTATGTCAACTGTCCAAAACCAGTCTTCTTGTCTGAGAGAGTAGGGATATCCTGTGTAAGACATCTCCACTATAAACATATTTCAGCCCAGTTCCCCAGAATAGCTGTTGTCTCCACCTGGGGGTCAATGTCGGACATGAAATCTCATAAAGTAAACTGGTTGAAGGTTTTTTTAAAACCAAAATGAGGACAAAAACACTCATGAACTTCTCAACTACCATATTTTTTGGACTATAAGGTACGCCTGATTATAAGACATACACCCCAAATTTGACACAAAATTCATATTTTCTTACTATATTGTAAGTCATTTATAAGGCGCAGGGGTCTCAGTCTGGGGAAAGAAATATTGCCTTATAGTCTGAGACATATGATATTAGAGGTATGAATTTAACGGACCTGGCTTATTTCAGCAGCGGCAGAAGAGGGCGACCATGGTGGAAGAAGTGCTGTGTCTGGATGACTTTGCCGCCATTTGTGAGAACCAGGAGGAGTTAGCCAACCTGATTCTGCAGGAAGTGCCCTTCTACGCCTTCAAGACCGAGTCCGGCGCCCATCTCACCTCTGAGGCAGACATCCAGGTGACTAGTTACCCCTGTGCCTCTAGAGTAGCCCACCTCACCTCTGAGGCAGACATCCAGGTGACTAGTTACCCCTGTGCCTCTCTAGAGTAGCCCACCTCACCTCTGAGGCAGACATCCAGGTGACTAGTTACCCCTGTGCCTCTCTGGAGTAGCCCATCTCACCTCTGAGGCAGACATCCAGGTGACTAGTTAACCCTGCGCCTCTTTCTGGAGTAGCCCATCTCACCTCTGAGGCAGACATCCAGGTGACTAGTTAACCCTGCGCCTCTTTCTGGAGTAGCCCATCTCACCTCTGAGGCAGACATCCAGGTGACTAGTTACCCCTGTGCCTCTCTGGAGTAGCCCATCTCACCTCTGAGGCAGACATCCAGGTGACTAGTTAACCCTGCGCCTCTTTCTGGAGTAGAGGGGTATTGCGACCATTGTCAGTGTCTTTTTTTCTTCTTCCTGCCTGTGGGCAATATTTTGTGAAGCATTGCAAACAACCACTTTAAATTTTGAAATGTGGTATATTGCTTGAAGCCAGTGTGTCTTGTTACTGTTTTTAAAAAAATAATTTATGTGGATTAATGCCCGTTTTTTTCATTTTACACCTACAAGACTGAGTCTCTTGGACTTGGGAAACCTAGCTGTCACTTTTGTCCATACCAGGCAATGGGACTCTCCCTGCTCTTATCAACTTTTTCAGTACCGCAGCTCCTTTATGTGCGTAAAGTGCACGCATCAGACTTGCTTTAAGTTCTCATCTGAAAGACTTGGCATTCAGTTTGATTTTTTTTTGTTGAACTGGAAAGAAAGGGTGATGCTGGGATTCAAACCCCAGTCACTCGCTAATTGAATTGGCCTTGACTGTGCTGCCACCTTCCTTCCTCACAGATTACGTTGAAGGCAAATATTCAAATGACTACCGATAGTTGCATGTAGTCTTAAAATGTTTTTTTCCACTGTTTTAGGTGGGCCATTTCATAGACTATGACGAGGCAATGACGACAGATATCACCGATATTGCTCACGAGGAAACATGTTGCAGTAACGACTGCTACAATGAGGTAATTATCTGTAATATCCCGATGATATTGTGGTCACAATTATCTGTAATATCCCGATGATATTGTGGTCACAATTATCTGTAATATCCCGATGATATTGTGGTCACAATTATCTGTAATATCCCGATGATATTGTGGTCACAATTATCTGTAATATCCCGATGATATTGTGGTGACAAGTGTTTTCCTTGTATGCCCTGCTCTCATGGTGATCCGTTTTATTACTTTTAATTTCTACTTCTTTGTTGATCACTTAGACAGTCTCCTGTCATATGAGCGCGGATGCGTCATGCTGCCGTTATGCGCTTAACTAAGAAATAGGCCCAGCATGTCCGTGTTTGGCTAGAGAAAATCTTTGTAAGAATTTCTAGAACAAAGGCAGGAGAATGAACCAGTAAGGCAGAAAGAGAGTAGATGACAGTAAGCAAAGGGGGAAAAAGGCAGAGTGAAAGAGTGACAGATTAGAGGAAGTTACAAGTGCAGAAGTTGGGGGTAGTATTTGTATGTAAGACACACACACACCGGTATCCCCATGGGAGTTTCGACTTCCAATTTTGACAGTGGTAATTAGCAGAAAGTGACGTGTCCTTTCAGGAAACTATTAGATGGTCAGGACTTGTTGCCGTACTCAGCAGGTGATATTAGCTGTGTTATATTGACATAGTTGTTCTGTGTTCATATATAAAAGCATTTCACTGTTTCCCCACAGCTGTCCAGCAGGTGACATTAGTTGTGTTATATTGACATAGTTGTTCTGTGTTCATATATAAAAGCATTTCACTGTTTCCCCACAGCTGTCCAGAAGCCCGCTGTCTGAGGACAGCGCTGCTCATACATCTCCGCACCAATACAAGAGGCATTATGGGAGTCGCAAGGTTCGAACCCCAAACACCATGCAGCATATACTGGAGAAACACAGACACAGTGAGAGGTGGGTGCTCTTTTTATGTACCTGCATCTACAGTTTGCCACCTGACACCCCCCAGAAGAGACTACAAAGCTGGCACAGTGGTTAAGAGGTTCACCTGCCAATTCAATGCATGAGTCACCTGTATCTACAGTTTGCCACCTGACACCCCCCAGAAGAGACTACAAAGCTGGCACAGTGGTTAAGATGTTCGCCTGCCAATTCAATGCATGAGTCACCTGTATCTACAGTTTGCCACCTGACACACACCAGAAGAGACTCTACAAAGCTGGCACAGTGGTTAAGAGGTTCACCTGCCAATTCAATGCATGAGACATATACACATCTGTATTGTCACAAATTCGGGACTTTCCTGGAGTTGCACTGCCTCCGGGCATTGCCTCCAGGATCGTTCCCACCATCTTTATATCTACTAATGTCCCATATGTGTCTGTTCCAGACCAGAGGACTTTAAGCAGAATTTCATCATCATCGTCAATGCATGAATCACCTGGGTTCGAATCCCGGCCTTGCCCTTTTTTTCCAATTCAACAGGGAAAATTGGAATTGATTTAAGTCGAATGGGGACTTAAAGAAAGTCTGACCCCTTACTTTGCGCACACAAAAAAACACGTCAGTTGAAAGTTGATAAGAGCTGTGAGAAGTCCTGCTGCCTGGTACATGGTATGAACCACATCGATAGTTTTCCTAAGTCCACTCACCATACCCCCCTCAACAAAAAAAAGGTGGTGCTGCACCAACAATGACGTACTCCAGGCAGCAGCAGGTGTTGACAGGAAAATACCAAACAGTATGGAAGCTGCAAGGCTCCAACCCCCCAAAATCTTGCATTGTGCATAGAGTCGAACCTCAGTATTGCGGCCAAACAAACTGACCAAAACTCTCCACAATTGCAGGGTGGCCGTGACACTGAGCAGAGACTCCTTTGGTAATAAATACATAATGAACTGGAGACTGTCCTTCTTCGGTCGCTCAGACAGTTTCCTGTCAATTATGAGCGCAGATGCGTCAAGCTGCCGTTATGCGCCTAACTAAGCACAACAGCTAGTTAGGTCCAGCAAGTCCGACTTCGGCTCTGGAGGAAATGTTTTTGAAAGTGTTTCGTGAAAAAAAGGCAGGACCAATGGACCGGTAAGGCAGAAAGATAGTAGATGACAGTAAGCAAACCGAAAAGGCAGAGTCAGAGAGAGTGACAGATTAGGAGGAAATTATATTACAAGACAGAACTTCCAGAAGGTGGAATTTATGGGAGGAGTCTGTCCTGATTAGCGGGGATTTGCGATTATTGGGGTTAGGTAGGGTTTGACTATATAGTCGAAAACACAGAGTGAAAGATGTTTCGTGACATGGTTTGTGCAATTCAAAAAGTTAGGGAGGGTTTGAATAGACCGAAAAGGCAGAGTGAAAGATAGGGGCTATTTTAGTACAGATGTGCAATTCACAAGTTTTGTATTGGGGTGCCCGTTAGGTAGGGAAAAGGCAGAGTCATGGTTTGTGCAATTCACACACTGTTTTGTATTGGGGTGCCCGTTAGGTAGGGTTTGACTATATAGTCGAAAAGATTAGAGGAAGTTTTGCAATTACAAGCACAGTACTGGGGTGCCCGTTAGGTAAGACTATATGGATAGGAACTATTAGGTACATGGTTTGTACAAAAGACCCGTTTTTGACATATAGTCGAAAACACAGAGTGAAAGATAGGGGGCAAGGACAGTTTTGTATTGGGGTGCCTGTTAGGTAGGGTTTGACTATATAGTCGAAAACACAGAGTGATTTGCGACATGGTTTGTGCAATTCACACAGTTTTGTATTGGGGTGCCCGTTAGGTAGGGTTTGACTATATAGTCGAAAACACAGAGTGAAAGATAGGGGCTATTTTAGGTACATGGTTTGTGCAATTCACACACTGTTTTGTATTGGGGTGCCCGTTAGGTAGGGTTTGACTATATAGTCGAAAACACAGAGTGAAAGATAGGGGCTATTTTAGGTACATGGTTTGTGCAATTCACACAGTTTTGTATTGGGGTGCCCGTTAGGTAGGGTTTGACTATATAGTCGAAAACACAGAGTGAAAGATAGGGGCTATTTTAGGTACATGGTTTGTGCAATTCACACACTGTTTTGTATTGGGGTGCCCGTTAGGGGTTTGACTATATAGTCGAAAACACAGAGTGAAAGATAGGGGCTATTTTAGGTACATGGTTTGTGCAATTCACACAGTTTTGTATTGGGGTGCCCGTTAGGTAGGGTTTGACTATATAGTCGAAAACACAGAGTGAAAGATAGGGGCTATTTTAGGTACATGGTTTGTGCAATTCACACAGTTTTGTATTGGGGTGCCCGTTAGGTAGGGTTTGACTATATAGTCGAAAACACAGAGTGAAAGATAGGGGCTATTTTAGGTACATGGTTTGTGCAATTCACACACTGTTTTGTATTGGGGTGCCCGTTAGGTAGGGTTTGACTATATAGTCGAAAACACAGAGTGAAAGATAGGGGCTATTTTAGGTGCATGGTTTGTGCAATTCACACACTGTTTTGTATGTGTGTTTTTGGTGGGTTATTTTTTTACTGATTTTTTCAAACTGTTTCAGGAAGCGACACCACTCTCTGAACGAGCGTCTGAAGGTCATCTGTGAGCTGGTTCCTGGCTCCATCACCGACAACAGAGAAACAAAGGTGCGCTACTCTTACTCTTCTAGCGCCATGTAGTTTTTTTACGTTCTTGGTTGTCCGTTGCATCTCAGCCGACAAGAGGGGAGTAACTATTTTTTTGAGTGCGCATGCGTTGCTTTAACATGGCAAAAATCACTGACATAAGCTCTAAAAATGGCACACATGTACTTGGCAGTAAATGTCTTTGCTTTTGGCAGTGGGATGTCTTTGCTTTTGGTGGGACTGATGTAGTGGGCGAATGTATTGGTACATGGTGCTAGATGAGTTAAATGCAAGGCATGGCAAGCCAAGGTGCTTTCTATATCTCATATATTAATATCTATTTCGTAAGCAAAGTTTGCCTGTTGGTCGTCAGTTTTTCATTTCTTACATGTGCACAGACAATGCATGCACACACACACACACCAGCACCATGTTCTCTATTATCTTATGACTGAACGTGACAAAAAAGTTTGTCTTAATCAACATAACTGTAACATATAGCATCACATGTTCTCATGCTTTTTTATTCTGATTCGCTGGTGCTGTTAACTCATAAGAACAGCACAAGACTGCATTGTTCTGATTGGTGAGCTATTTATTATTTAACGCTGTCTTATGATTGGCCCGACATGTTCTTCATTCTGACTGGTTCATTATTATTAACCTGTCTTCTGATTGGCCCAATGTGCGCTCCATTTTGATTGTCGGCAGGTGGTGATGATGCAGCGTGTGATCAGCTACATCAGTTATTTGGAGAACAGCCTGCGTCTGCTGTGTGCGCAGACCTCCTTCACCCCCCTCCCCTCCTGGACCTCCCTCACCACCAACTTGAAGTCCTACTTCCACGACTACTTCAAGGGGATCGAAGGTTAGGCTTAAATTAGTCTGGATTAATGTTTTAAAGCTTTTTAACGCCAACACTTTTAATATATCAAGTGCACGTACCAGTGTTACACATTTTTACATGTTTCCTGACATTGACCTATTAGATTTGCAATTGTCCTATTGTCTTGGCCTCTGTCAGAACATTGTCCGCTTCAACTCTGACGCAATAGGACAATTGTAACAGTTGAAGTAGACTTTTGTCCTAGTCATTTTGGCATAACAATTATTAAACTGGGCCCCAAAAATATGAGTTAGCATACTGTATTTCTATGAGGAACTTTTTTTAGAACATTTTTTATTGAAAAAGAAAAATGATATTCTTAAACAAATAACCCCTGTTATATGAATGGATTCCTTTCTGTGTCAACAGATTCAGATGTTGGGGATGAAGTTCTCACTGCTACAGAAAATTTGACACGCCTACAGCAGGTACATTGTCTCTCTCTCTCTCTCTCTCTCTCTCTCTCTCTCTCTCCTCTCTCTCTCTCTCTCTCTCTCTCATTTTTTTTTCTTCTTTCTCTCTGATGTTAATATAAGATTCTAACTGCTACACAAAATTTTTTCACAGCTGCAAAATAGATTTTTCTGTTTCATCTTTCTTTGTTTCTTTCTCCCTCCCTCTCTCTCTCTCCCCTCTCTCTCCTCTCTCTCTCATCTCACTTGTTATTCTATCTCTCAAAACTCTCCCAGAGAAAAACAATGTCTCTTTGTTTCTGTCTTGCTTTTTCTCTTGTTATGCCATATGTAACACGTATTTCATGCTTTTTGAGTGTGTGTGCCCTCATGTGTGACGTGCGTTTGTTGTGTGTGTGTGTGTTACGAGCCGTGGGAATTCATGTTTTGATGCTTGTAAATAATGTTCTTCTGTTGTGTGTGTGTGTGTGTGTTACGCTGTGTGTTGTGTTAGAGTGGAATTCATGTTTTGATGCTTGTAAATAATGTTCTTCTTTGTGTGTGTGTGTGTGTGCCCCCATACTGAGCCATGGCATTCATGTTTTGATGCTTGTAAATAATGTTTTGTTCTTCTTTGTGTGTGTGTGTGTTACGAGCCGTGGAATTCATGTTTTTGATGCTTGTAAATAATGTTCTTCTTGTGTGTGTGTGTGTTACGAGCCATGGAATTCATGTTTTGTAATTAATGCTTGTTAAATAATTGCTGTAAAAATTTTCTTTTTGTGTGTGTGTGTTACGAGCCATGGCATTCATGTTTTTTTGATGCTTGTGCAAATACGAATGGCACTTCATGTTTTGAGTGCTTGTAAATAATGTTTTCTTCTTGTGTGTGTGTGTGTGTTACGAGCCATGGAATTCATGTTTTGATGCTTGTAAATAATGTTTCTTTCCTTGTGTGTGTGTGTTACGAGCCATGGAATTCATGTTTTGATGCTTGTAAATAATGTTCTTCTTTGTGTGTGTGTGTGTTACGAGCCATGGCATTCATGTTTTGATGCTTGTAAATAATGTTGTTCTTCTTTGTGTGTGTGTGTGTTACGAGCCATGGAATTCATGTTTTGATGCTTGTAAATAATGTTCTTCTTTGTGTGTGTGTGTGTTACGAGCCCATGCATTCATGTTTTGATGCTTGTAAATAATGTTCTTCTTTGTGTGTGTGTGTGTTACGAGCCATGGAATTCATGTTTTGATGCTTGTAAATAATGTTCTTCTTTGTGTGTGTGTGTGTTACGAGCCATGGCATTCATGTTTTGATGCTTGTAAATAATGTTCTTCTTTGTGTGTGTGTGTGTTACGAGCCATGGCATTCATGTTTTGATGCTTGTAAATAATGTTTTTCTTCTTTGTGTGTGTGTTGTGTTACGAGCCATCATCATGTTTTGATGCTTGTAAATAATGTTCTTCTTTGTGTGTGTGTGTGTTACGAGCCATGGCATTCATGTTTTGATGCTTGTAAATAATGTTCTTCTTTGTGTGTGTGTGTGTTACGAGCCATGGCATTCATGTTTTGATGCTTGTAAATAATGTTCTTCTTTGTGTGTGTGTGTGTTACGAGCCATGGAATTCATTGTTTTGATGCTTGTAAATAATGTTCTTCTTTGTGTGTGTGTGTGTGTTACGAGCCATGGAATTCATGTTTTGCATGCTTGTAAATAATGTTCTTCTTTGTGTGTGTGTGTGTTACGAGCCATGGAATTCATGTTTTGATGCTTGTAAATAATGTTCTTCTTTGTGTGTGTGTGTGTTACGAGCCATGGAATTCATGTTTTGATGCTTGTAAATAATGTTCTTCTTTTGTGTGTGTGTGTGTTACGAGCCATGGAATTCATGTTTTGATGCTTGTAAATAATGTTCTTCTTTGTGTGTGTGTGTGTTACGAGCCATGGCATTCATGTTTTGATGCTTGTAAATAATGTTCTTCTTTGTGTGTGTGTGTGTTACGAGCCATGGAATTCATGTTTTGATGCTTGTAAATAATGTTCTTCTTTGTGTGTGTGTGTGTTACGAGCCATGGAATTCATGTTTTGATGCTTGTAAATAATGTTCTTCTTTGTGTGTGTGTGTGTTACGAGCCATGGAATTCATGTTTTGATGCTTGTAAATAATGTTCTTCTTTGTGTGTGTGTGTGTTACGAGCCATGGCATCTCATGTTTTGATGCTTGTAACATAAATGTTCTTCTTTGTGTGTGTGTGTGTTACGAGCCATGGCATTCATGTTTTGATGCTTGTAAATAATTATGTTCTTCTTTGTGTGTGTGTGTGTTACGAGCCATGGAATTCATGTTTTGATGCTTGTCTCCTCTCTCTCTCAAATAATAATGTTCTTCTTTGTGTGTGTGTGTGTTACGAGCCATGGCATTCATGTTTTGATCTCTCTTGTAAATAAGCGTTGGCCTTCTTTGGTCCTCTCGTGTCTTCGTGTGTGTTACGAGCCATGGCATTCATGTTTTGATGCTTGTAAATAATGTTCTTCTTTGTGTGTGTGTGTGTTACGAGCCATGGAATTCATGTTTTGATGCTTGTAAATAATGTTGTTCTTCTTTGTGTGTGTTGCATCTAGATTTTGTTTTGATTTTGTCCCCCCTCTTTCACGATACATATTTGGTACAGTGTGAGTGTGCATGCGTGTGTGTGTGTGCGCGAGCGTGTGTGTGTGTATGCGTGCGCGTGCCCGCGTATGTGTATGAGTGAGTGTGTGTAGTTTTTGTGTATATGTCGATGTGTATGTGTGTGGCTGTGTGGATAATTGGTATTTACAAATATTTGTCATTCGTGCATTGATCTGTTTTGTTTTTTTCTTCTAATATTTTCTTTCTTGTTGTTGGCGAGATGTAAACAAGCGTATATTGTGCTTATTCTTTTCCAACATTTTCTTTTGTCTATACTGTACAAAAACACCTTGTGATCAATAACATGACACTTGTTGTTTTTCTCAGGAGGCAGAGGAAAATGATGACTATGACCTGGTTTACAAAACACAATCGTCATCACCGTCCACGTGTTCATTCACTGTCGTCAACAACTACAACGATGCCGCTGAGGACAGCGTGGTTCCTGAAGTTACCCCCCCTGCTATAGAGGGCGAGGAGGTGATAATGATAAGAACTCTGATATTTATAGTCTTAGGTAATACTCTGGGGGTGCAATCTCTTCCGAGCAATCAGCTTCTCTAAAAAAACTGAAACTCTCCTCCTCTCTCTTTCTCTCTCTCTCATTCTCTCTCTGTCTTTTTTTTTCTTCTCCTCTCTCTCTTTCTCTCTCTCTCTCTATTCTCTCTCTCCTCCTCTCCCACTCGCCGTTCCTCTACTCCCTCTCTTCTCTCCTCCCTCCTCTCTTCCTCCTCTCTCTCAATCTCTCTCCTCTCTCTCTCTCCTCCTCCTCTCTCGCAACATCTCTCTCTCCGTGTCAACTCCTCTCCATCTCTCTCTCTTCTGTCTCTTCTCTCTCCTCTCTCTCCTCCCTCTCCCTCTCTCTCCCCTCTTCTTCTCTCCCTTCTCTCCTCGTCCTCTCATCTTCGGCCTCCTCCTCTCGTCCGTCTCTCGTCCTTCTCTCTCTCTCTCTCTCGTTCCTCCTCTCATCTCTTCCTCTCTCTCGCTCTCTCTCTCTCTCTCTCTCCTCTCCTCTTGCTCCTCTCTCTCTCTCCTCTCCCTCTGTTCTCCTCTCCCCGTCTCTCTCTCTCTCCTCTCCTCTCGCTCTCTCTCGTCCCTCTCTCTATCTTCCTCTCTCTCTCTCTCTCTCTCCTCTCTCTCTCCGTCTCTCCCCTCTCTCTCCCCTCACCTCCCCACTCTCGCCCCTCTCTCCCCTCAGTCTCTCTCCGTCGTCCTCCTCATCTCTCCGTCTCTCTTAATTAGCTCCCCCCTATCCTCTCTACTCTCTCTCCATCTCCCTCAGTCTCTCATGAATTTATGTCCTCTCCTCTCTCTCTCCTACACTCGTCCTTTCTCGTCTCTGTCTCTCACACCTCCCTCCAGTGATATCTCTCTCATGCTCTCTTCATTCTCTCCTCTCTCCACTGCCTCTGTCTCTCTTCTCGCACCTCAGTGATCTCTCTCCACATGTCTGAAAATCATCCCAACCTCACTGTTATCCGTCTGATCTTCTCTGCTTATCTTTTGCTCTCTCTCTCTCATCTCGTCCCTCTCAATTCTATCACAGTCTCTTCCATCATCCTAGACAAAAAACTCTCGTCCCTCCGCTACTCTCCCTCTTCCTCTCTCTCGTCTCTCTCCTACTCTCTCTTCTCTCGTCCCTCTCTCGTCTCTTCCTCTCTCCGGTTCTCTCGTCTCTCTCTCTCTCACCTCTCTCCCCTCTCTCCTCGCTCGTCTCTTCTCTCCCTCTTCCTCCGCTCTCTCCGCTCTCTCTCTCTCTCTCGACTCTCTCTATGGGGGGAGGATAAAAACTCTTCTCTCTCTCTCTCTCTCTCTCTCTCTCCTCTCGTCTCTCTCTCTCTCACCTCTCTCTCTCTCTCTCTCTCGCCCTCTCTCTCTCTCATCTTCCTCTCCTCTCTCTCTCTCTCGTCTCACTCTCCCTCTATCCTCTCTCTCTCTCCGATCTCTCTCTCTCTTTCTCTCGTCTCTCTCTCTCTCGTCTCTCTCTTCCATCTCTCTCTCTCTCCTCTCTCCTTCTCCCCTTTTCTCTCTCTCTTCTCTCTCTCTCTCTCCTCTCTCTCTCTCTCTCTCTCATCTCTCCTCTCTCTCTCCTCTCTCTCTACCATCTCTCTCTCCTCTCTCTCTCTCGTCTCTCTCTCTCTCTCTCCTCTCTCTCTCTTCTCTCTCTCTCTCGTCTCGTCATCTCTCTCTCTCAAAAATCTCTCCTCTCTCTCTTCTTCTTCTCTCTCTGCATCTAAACGTGCAGATTGTTCTCTTTGGATGCCTCTGTATGCTTTTTCTCTATGTTGTTTCTCTTTCGCTCTCAATATATTTTCTCTCAAAAGTATCTCTCTCTCTCTATCATGAAGAAGAAAAAACTCTCTCTCGATTATTATTGTCTCATTTTCTCCTCAGTCGTCGTATTGTCCTGTTTCTCTATTCTTTTAGTACAAATTGCAAAAAACCTCTCTCTCAACTTCCAAACGTGCAAAAAAAAAAAAAAAAAAAAAAAAAAATCTTTTCTCTTGTCCTCGTCTTATCCATGTATATTTTGAAGGGGAGTATTTTGATAATATATGAAAAGAAAATGGCTGTGCGCGATTATTATTTGTTTCATTTTTCAGTTATTTATTGTCTGTTTGTGTATTGTTTTATACAAATTGCATGAAAAAACTGTTTAAATTAAAAAAAAATCTTTTCTCTCTATCCTGTAAAGTTAAGGGAACATTTTGGGGCTAAAACAAATGGCTGGCAGCGAAAGGTTTTTAAACCGTTTGTTATTTAAACCGTTTAAACAATGTGTTTATTCTTCTCTTCCCCTCTTCTCACATTCGCACTCCTCCGCTTTCGTAACCCTACCCTTTCCCCCATTCCCTTGTCTCCTGCAAGTCATGCCTGGAATAGAATTATGACGCTTTTAGTTCTACAACCTGGACCTTTGGCTTTGCATCTTGCCTCGTGGACGTACACTATGATGTCGCAGGCACCAAACCTCCAGAAATAAATCTGTAACAGCCTCGTGCAGGGCTGCATTATTGAACGAAAAACCGAAAAAAGGAAAAGGAAATTTTGATTTAACCAGTGAACATGAGATAAGAAAGTTACATGCTTTTTCCACCCAGCCATGGGGAAAAATAAAATAAATCAAACAAAAAATTCCAAAAGAAAACTTTTTCCAAACAAACAAAAACTTAAGTAACGCGTGCAACCAAAACATCGGGGGAAATGAAAAGGTGTAATGGGAAGTACCGGGGAGGTTGTGGGGGGTAATACTAGGCACAACTACATAATTTCATAGGTTGAATATCTCTGGAAGAGAAGAAGATGAGAAGAAGAAGAAGAGAGGGGGGGGGGGGGGGAAGATAGATTTGTTGAGAGAGAAAAAAAGTGTTTGGTGCAATAAATCGAGAAGAGCCTTTGGCGTGTATGTTTTTATGGCCTGGAAACGCACAAGAAGAAGAAGGCCCCTATTACATACTGATGTCCACCAGCGATAAAAGCCATGGCAGCAAAGGACTGACAGATAGATGACATACTGATGTCCACCAGCGATAAAAGCCATGGCAGCAAAGGACTGACAGATAGATGACATACTGATGTCCACCAGCGATAAAAGCCATGGCAGCAAAGGACTGACAGATAGATGACATACTGATGTCCACCAGCGATAAAAGCCATGGCAGCAAAGGACTGACAGATAGATGACATACTGATGTCCACCAGCGATAAAAGCCATGTGAGCAAAGGACTGACAGATAGATGACATACTGTGTCCACCAGCGATAAAAGCCATGTGAGCAAAGGACTGACAGATAGATGACATACTGATGTCCACCAGCGATAAAAGCCATGTGAGCAAAGGACTGACAGATGCAAATTACATACTCGTACACACAAAAAGTGAAATGTCTAAACTGGATCTAAATGGATGCAGAGCTAACAATTTCAATTAGCATGCAGCAGGGAATATAATGACAACACTTAACTCATTCGCATCGCAACGACTTTGAAATTATTAAAATAAAATCACAAATCACTCCAGCCATGCACACAAACAAAATATACATAACAAAAAGGAGAAATGAAATAAGATCATATAGGTGTTTACTTCATGTTTGCAGTGCATTGGTAGTGGGGGGCAATTGTGGTTATCAAGGAAAATGGCCGGGGGTCCAATAGGGAGCACCCGAAGAAAATTCAATAAAATAAAATATGAGTGAGATATTTCACGTTTGTTTACTGCCAGTATCGTATCTAATGGCTATTTTATTAAATAATTTTTATGATTCAAACTGTTTCGCGGATTTTCCGTGCGATTCTACAGGGAGGTTTACCATATGCCCGTACAATAGCGACATAGGGACAGGGTGGTAGATCCTGGGGGAGGGGAGATAACTATATTTTGAATAGTATAATTTTATGATAGAAAAAGACTCTCTACACCGTGAAGTTGGCTCTTCCCACCACAACAACACCCCGATAAAGTTAGCAAATGTCAGAGGCAAAATTTGTGGTCTAAAGGAGCGAAGCGAGTTTGAAGTGACCAAGCTATGGTGTGCAACACAGATTTAACTTCGCTTTGAAGCCAATGCATCAAATGACATCCATCTATTAATTCCGGACATGGCCGGAACGACTTGAAATGGCTCTTTTGGTTTCACCTTTGTTGTATACATTTTATGCACTGGACTGTAGCGAGGGAGTATTGTTGTTTTTTATTTTGATCTTGATGGTTTTTTGCTCCTTATGTTGCCTGGCGTTGTTTGCTCCTATTTGCAGTTTAATTGTTTGTCTGTGTTTGATAAAAGCGGCATGTCGCTGCGAAATAGCACAGTAGTTTTGTTTTGTCGTCGCTTTCTGTGATAAACATGTCACTTTGCACTTGTCGTGATAGTTGTGGTTGGTCGTGTGGATGATGTGTCCTAGTGAAGCTTTCAGTCAGTCTGTTTCAGTTTTTTTAGTTAAGCTGATTGCTCGGAATATTGCACCCCCAAAGTATTACCTAATACTATAAATATCACTGTTCTTATCATTATCACCTCCTCGCCCTCTATAGCAGGGGGGGTAACTTCAGGAACCACGCTGTCCTCAGCGGCATCGTTGTAGTTGTTGACGACAGTGAATGAACACGTGGACGGTGATGACGATTGTGTTTTGTAAACCAGGTCATAGTCATCATTTTCCTCTGCCTCCTGAGAAAAACAACAAGTGTCATGTTATTGATCACAAGGTGTTTTTGTACAGTATAGACAAAAGAAAATGTTGGAAAAGAATAAGCACAATACACACTTGTTTACATCTCGCCATTAACAAAGAATAAAATATTAGAAGAAAGAAACAAAACAGATAAATGCACGAATGACAATTATTTGTAAATATCAATTGTCCACACAGCCACACACATAAACATCAACATATACACAAAAACTACGCACACTCACTCATACACATACTGCGGAGCACGCGCACCATACATACACACAATACCGCTCGCGACGACACACACACGCACACACACATACTGTACCAAATATGTATCGTGAAAGAGGGGAACAAAATCAAAACAAAATCTAGATGCAGCACACACACAAAGAAGAACAAAATAATTATTTACAAGCATCAAAACATGAATGCCATGGCTCGTAACACACACACACACAAAGAAGAACATTATTTACAAGAATCAAAACATGAATGCCGATGGGCTTCGTAACACACACGGATTCTAATAATGGGGATTCGAATGAAGGGATGGGCGCAGTGGACACACAAAAGAGTAACATTATTTACCAAGCATCAAAAGCATGAATGCCATGGCTCTTTAACACACAAAGAAGAACAACATTATTTACAAGCATCAAAACATGAATGCCATGGCTCGTAACACACACACACACAAAGAAGAACATCATTTACAAGCATCAAATGATGAATTCCGTGGCTCGTAACACACACACACACAAAGAAGAACATTATTTACAAGCATCAGAACATGAATGCCATGTTACGTAAAGCATTCATACACAATGAAGAACATTATTTACAAGCATCTAACAGCATCAGCACACGACACGAAGAACATTATTTATCAGCATCAAAACATGAATGCCATTGGGCTCGTAACACACACACAAACACAAAGAAGAAGCATTATTTAAACAGCATCAAACAGAATGCATGCTACGTAACCCCACACACACAAAGAAGAAGAACATTATTTACAAGCATCAAAACATGAATGCCATGGCTCGTAACACACACACACACAGCTAATAGACGAAGCCACATTATTCTATGGCTCAACCACAGCAATCAAAGAAAACATTCATGAATTACTAGCAGCAAAACCTCAAATTCCATCGCTCGTGACACATCACAACAGGCGAACACACTACAGTGTAAACAAGCAAACAACATCATGAATTCCATGGCTCGTACAAGACATCGAAAGAACATCGACATATCTTACAGAGCTACGTCAAACACTCGACACTACTACAACAAGATCGCGTACAAGCCACAACACTAGACACAAGGCACGACAGACACTGATAGCGCACACAACAAAGAATATGGCAAACCTACGACTGTTTAAACATATATATAAGGCTTCATGTAACAAATACGATGGCAAGATATACACATTATAGAGACAGATAAACAAGAGAAGAGAAGTCAAAGGCTTTTACTCCAGACAGGACTGAGAAGAGAACGATTGTGAGATTATAGAACTACTAGGGACAGAGTGAGCTGAGAGCAGTAGAGATGGAACAGAGTAGAGGATCGCAGAGAGACGACGGAGCCGAATGAAGAAGAGGATTTACAAGAAGAGAGGGAGGAGAGGGATGGCTTCGAGGAGACAGTCCACACGGAAAGAAGAAGATTAAGAACGAGCAGAGAGAGATGAATGCCATGGCTCGTAACAGAGAAAGACAAGAAAGGATGCAGTAATATAATCGCAGAACTAGATATGAAATCATAAATTGTTTGGCTTGTTGCAGCTTCACTGTGTTAGAATCATTAATAATTTATTAGCATCAAAAACATGGAGACGCCAATAGATAGGAATACATATACAAAGAAGAAAAAGAGTATTTAGAGGGATCAAGAGAGAATGGGCCATGGAGAGTAACCCACAGAGACACAGAGAAGAAGATTATGTACCGAGATCAATTTTTTTTTTGCCCATGGCATCGTAACACACACTAGAGAGAGAGAGAGAGAAATGTACGAGCATAGATACATGACTTCCCTAGTCTCATACACACACACACCAAAGAAGAACATTTGTAACTGTATCCAAACAGATGAGATAGCGTCAGTGTCACAACAAATTCTTTATCTGCTGAAAGGCATGTACAAGCAACGACACTTGCATTCCATGGCGCGTAACGATACTCACGTGTCATATAAGAACATTATTTACAAGGTTGGATCACAGGAAGTGTCCATGGAATCCATGTCATATGACATACATGGCAATGTTGTTACTTTGTTCATTAAGTAAGATCAATTATGTTCCTATATATATAATAGATAATAATCTCGCGATGTGTAAATACAAGAAATATAGCTAACTCATATCCTCATTTGGAGGCAGAAACTACAGGTTTCCGCCCACGTTTAACTTACATATTTGTTAGGTGGCCCAAAGTAATTGACATAGTATACGTCTCAAAGACCGATCTAAACTTCTAAGACTAGGTTACAAAAGATCTAGTCCTCATTGCACAGCTGCTAGAGTTTGAACAATTGTCCGTGATTCGACGGTTCATGTGTCAGTGATCATGATTGGCCAGAGAGAAAGAAGACAAAAAAGGAGAGAGAGAGAGAAGAGAGAGAGAGAGAGAGAGGAGGAGGGAGAGAAGAGATAGAGAGAGACAATGTACCTGCTGTAGGCGTGTGCAAATTTCGTAGCGTGAGAACTTCATCCCAACATCTGACTCTGTTTGACGACAAAAGGATCCATTCATATAACTGGGTTATGTGGTTTAAGAATATCATGTTTCTTTTTCAATCAAAAAATGTTCTAAAAAAAGTTCCTCATAGAAATACAGTATGCTAAACTCATATTTTGGCCTTTTAATAATGTTTATGCCAAAATGACTAGGACAAAAAGTCTACTTCAACTGTTACAAATTGTCCTATTGCGGTCAGAGTGAAGCGGACAATGTTCTGACAGAGGCCAGACCATAGGACATTGCAAATCTATAGGTCAATGTCATGAACATGTAAAGAATGTGTACCACTGTACGTGCACTTGATATATATAAAAGTGTTGGCGTTAAAGCCTTTAAACATAATCCGACTAATTTAAGCCTAACCTCGATCCCCTGAAGTTAGTCGTTGGAAGTAGGACTTCAGTTGGTGGTGAGGGGAAGGTCCATGAGGGGAAGGGGGGTGAAGGAGGTCTGCGCACACAGCAGACGCAGGCTGTTTCTCCAATACTGATGTAACTGATCACACTCTGCATCATCACCACCTGCCGACCATCCAAATGGGAGCGCACATTGGGGCATCAGAAACAGGTTAATAATAATGAACCATTCGAATGAAGAACATGTTCGGGCAATCATAAGACAGCGTTAAATAATAATAGCTCACCAATCAACAATGCAGTTTGTGCGTTCTTATGAGTTAACATCACCAGCGAATCAGAATAAAAAGCATGAGAACATGTGTGCTATATGTTACAGTTTATGTTGATTAAGACAAACTTTTTTGTCACGTTCAGTCATAAGATAATAGAGAACATGGTGCTGGTGTGTGTGTGTGTGCATGCCTTGTCTGTGCACATGTCGAAATGAAAAACTACGACCAACATGCAACCTTTTGCTTACGAAATAGAGCTTCATATATGATATAGAAAGCCTTGTCTTGCCATGCCTTGGCATTTAACTCATCTGCACGATGTACCAATACATCGCCCCCTACATCAGTCCCACCAAAGCAAAGACTTTACTGCCCTTACCCTGCCATTTTTACGAGCTATGCCAGTGGATTTTTTTGCATTATAGCAACGCATGCGCACTCGAAAAATTAGTTATTCCCCCTTGTTCGGGCTGAGATGCACGGACAACGAAAGAACGTAAAAAAACTACATGGCGTCTAAAAGAGTAAGAGTAGCGCACCTTTGTTTCTCTGTTGTCGGTTGATGGAGCAGAAACGCAGCTCACAGATACCTTCAGACTCTCGTTCAGAGATGTGGTTGTCGCTTTCCTGAAACAGTTTTGAAAAATCAGTAAAAAAACCGCAGACCAAACACCATCAAAACGTGTGTGAATTGCACAAACCATGCACCTACAATATCCCCTATTTTCACTCTGTGTTTTTCGACTATATAGTCAAACCCTACCTAACGGGCACCCCAATACAAAACAGTGTGTTAATTGCACAGACCATGTACCTAAAATAGACCCTATCTTTCACTCTTGTTTTTCGACTATATAGTCAAACCCTACCTAACGGCACCCCAATACAAAACTGTGTGAAATTGCACAAACATGTACCTAAAATAGCTCTATCTTTCATCTGTGTTTTTTCGACTATATTAGTCAAGACCCTACCTAACGGCCCCAATACAAAACTGTGTGAATTGCACAAACCAGTACCTAAAATAGCCCCTATCTTTCACTCTGTGTTTTCGCTATAAGTCAAACCTACTACGGGCACCCCAATACAAAACAGTGTGTGATTGACAACCATGTACCTAAAATAGCCCCTATCTTCACTCTGTGTTTTCGACTATATAGGTCAAACCCTACCTAACGGGCACCCCAATACAAACGTGTTGAATTGGCACAAACCATGTACCTAAAATTAGCCCCTATCTTTCACTCTGTGTTTCGACTATAGAGTCAAACCCTACCTAAACGGGGGGCCCCCCCCCCAACCCCCCCCAAAAAATACAAAACAGTGGTGTAATTGCACAAACTGTACTCTAAAATAGCCCCTATCTTTCACTCTGTGTTTCGACTATATATCAAACCCTACCTAACGGGCACCCCAATACAAAATGTGTGAATTGCACAAACCATGTACCTAAAATGCCCCTATCTTTCACTCTGTGTTTTCGACTATATAGTCAAACCACTAACGGGTCACCCCAATACCAAACTGTGTGAAATTGCACAAACCATGTACCTAAATAGCCCCTATCTTTCACTCTGTGTTTTCCGATATATAGTCCAACCCTACCTAACGGGCCCCCATACAAAACTGTGTGAATTTGCACAAACCATGTCCCTAAAATAGCCCCTATCTTTACGTCTGTGTTTTCGCTATATAGTCAAACCCTACCTAACGTGCACCCCAATACAAAACTGTGTGAATTGCACAACCATGTACCTAAAATCGCCCCTATCTTTTCACTCTGGTTTTCGCTATATAGTCAAACCCTACCTAACGGGCACCCAATACAAACTGTGTGAATTGCACAAACCATGTACCTAAAATAGTCCCCTATCTTTCCTCTGTGTTTTCGACTATATAGTCAACCCTACCTAACGGGCACCCCAATACAAATGTGTGAATTGCACAAACCATGTTACCTAAAATAGCCCTATCTTTCACTCTGTGTTTTCGACTAATAGTCAAACCCTACCTACGGCACCCCAATACAACACTGTGTGAATTGCACAAACCATGTACCTAAAAACCCCTATCTTTCACTCTGTGTTTTCGACCTATATAGTCAAACCCTACCTAAAGGGCACCCCAATACAAACTGTGTGGAGATTGCCAAACCATGTACCTAAAATAGCCTATCTTTCACTCTGTGTGTTTCGACTATATAGTCAACCTACCTTAACGGGCACCCAATAATCGCAAATCCCCGCTAATCAGGACAGACCCTCCGTGGGGTCTTTTGTATAAATAGTTCCCCACCTTCTGGAAGTTCTGTGCTTGTATATAATTTCCTCTATCCTGTCACTCTTCTGACCTGCCTTTTCCTTTGCTTACTGTCATCTACTATCTTGCTGCTTACCGGTCCATTGTCCTGCCTTTTTCACGAAACACTTTCAAAACATTTCCCACCACCGAAGTCGGACTGCTGGACCTAACTAGCGTTTCTTAGTTAGGCGCATAACGCAGCTTTGATGCATATGCGCTCATAATTGACAGGAAACGTCTGACGACCGAAGAGGACAGTCTCGCAGTTTCATTATGTATTTATTACCAAAGGATTTCTCTGCTCAGTGTCACGGCCACCCTGGCCTTGTTGGAGAGTTTTGTCAATTTTGTTTGGCCGCAATACTGAGGTTCGACTCTATGCACCATGCACGATTTGGGGGGTTGGAGCCTTGTCGCTTCATACTGTTTGGTATTTTCCTGTCAACACCTGCTTGCTGCCTGGAGTACGTCATTGTTGGTGCATCACCACCTTTTTTTTGTTGAGGGGGGTATAGGTGGTGACTTAGGAAAACTTCGATGTGGTTTCATACCATGTACCAGGCAGCAGGATTCTCACAGCTCTTATCAACTTCAATGCGTGTTTTTTGTGTGCGCAACGTAAGGGTCGACTTTCTTTAAGTCCCATTCGACTTAAATCAATTCCATTTTCCCTGTTGATTGGAAAAAAGGCAAGGCCGGGATTCGAACCCGGGTGTTCATGCATTGACGATTAATAGGAAATTCTGCTTAAGTCCTCTGGCTGGGAACAGACGACATATGGGACAATATAGATCTAAAGATGGTGAGAACGATCTGGAGGCAATGCCCGAGGCAGTGCAACTCCAGGAAAGTCCCGAATTTGTGACAATACAGATGTGTATTGTCTCATTCATTTGAATTGGCAGTTGAACCTCTTAACCACTGTGCCAGCTTTGTAGAGTCTCTTCTGTGTGTGTCAGGTGGGCAAACTGTAGATACGGTGACTCATGCATTGATTGGCAGGCGAACCTCTTAACCCCTTGCCAGCTTTGTAAAGTCTCTTCTGGGGGGTGTCAGTGGCAAACCGTAGATACAGGTGACTCATGCATTGACTTGGCGGCGAACCTCTTGACCACTGTGCCAGCTTTGTAGTCTCTTCTGGGGGTGTCAAGGTGGCAACTGTGATGCAGTACATAAAAAGAGCACCCACCTCTCACTGTGTCGTGTTTCTCAGTATATGCTGCATGGTGTTTGGGGTTCGAACCTTGCATCCCTAATGACTCTGTATTGTTGCGGAGATGTAATGAGGCAGCGCTGTCACTCATACAGCGGCTTCTGGACAGCTGTTGGGGAAACATGAATGCTTTTATATATGAACACAGAACAACTATGTCAATATAAACACTAATGTCACCTGCTGGACAGCTGTGGGGAAACATGAAATGCTTTTATATATGAACACAGAACACCTATGTCAATATAACACCGGCTAATATCCACTGCTGATACGCAACAGTCCTGACCATCTAATAGTTTCCTGAAAGGACACGTCACTTTCTGCTAATTAAACCACTGTTAAATTGTAGTCGAAACCCCATGGGGATACGTTGGGTGGTGTGTGTCTTACATGACAAATACTAACCCCAATCTTCTGCCTTGTACTTCCTCTAATCTGTCACTCTTTCACTCTGCCTTTTCCCCTTTTGCTTACTGTCATCTACTCTCTTTCTGCTTACTGGTTCATTCTGCCTTTGTTCTAGAAGTCTTACAAAGATTTTCTCTAGCCCAACACGACATGCTGGGCCTATTTCTTAGTTAACCGCATAACGCAGCATGATGCATCCGCCCCGCCCCTCATATGACATGACCACTGTCCTAAGTGATCAACAAGAAGTAGAAATTGAAAAGTAATAAAACGGATCACCATGAGAGCAGGGCATACAAGGAAAACACGTTGTCACCACAAGATCATCGTGATATTTACAGATATTGTGACGCACAATACAATCGGGATATTATAGATAATTGTGACCACAATATCATCGGATATTCCCTATAATTTGACCACAATATCATCAGGGATATTACAGATACTTGTACTCCAATATCATCGGGATATTCAGCTAATTAACCTCATTGTAGCAGTCGTTTACTGTGCAACATTTTCCTCGTGAGGCATATCTGTGATATCTTCGTCATTGC
>JAGGCT020004128.1:60776-105584 GCA_017654935.2 Phymorhynchus buccinoides
GACGACCCTATCGTCTTAACAGTAAGAGGGTCCTAGGAGGCAGGATTAGAGGGGTTCCGTACGCTAGTATAGACGAGCAAAAAGCAGCAGCATCAAGCCGTTCTTTTAGATATGTGAATGGCATCATCTCAAAAACATAAGTTTACTGCATTAATATGCAAGTGTGTATGTACGTTTGTGTGTCTGTCTGCCTGTCTCTCTGTCCATATCTCGATCTGTTTGTCTCCCCCCCCCCCTCTCTCTCTCTCTGTAGTCAGCCTATTCCAGGGGTTATGCACATGTGTTTGCCTGTGTGTTCACTGTGCATAAACACTATGAATGAGAATGAGATTACATTTTTTAAAAAGCAGGATCATAGGGTTAAATTGTGAGCAGGAATATTAGTTTCCTTTGACTTTTTTTTTACATTAAACTATGAAATGGCAAGGTACATGTGTGTGTGTGTGTGTGTGTGTGTGTGTGTGTGTGTGTGTGTGTGTGTGTGTGTGTGTGTGTGCGTGTGCGTGTGTGTGTGTGGGGGGGGGGGGGGGAGGGGGGGGGGGGGGGCGATGAAGAGAAATTTATAAAAAAAATCTGAAGAAAACCTTCAACCATGGGGAAAGGCCACATCTGTTTGCTAACCTTCATGAACATGGTAATGTACCGCGGTAAATCTGTGACCTATTGTTTTGGGAAAATGACCTATTGATTTTTCTGCCAACCGGTCAAATGACCTATGATGTCCTGTGGCAAGAATGAACCCTGCAATACAATGCAACACAATACAATACAATACAACACAATACAGAGAGGAGGAGTGAGAAGAAGAATGAGAAGAAACAGATCTAAACTGCCCCTACCATCCATGATTCTATCCAACGTCATATCTATCAACCCCAACGGAAAGAACAGTAACTTAGACGAAATCCAGGCAAATTGTCAATTTCTAAGTGAATATAGAAACTCATGTGTACTCTGTTTTACGGAAACTTGGTTGACTGAGAAAGTTCGTGATGAGAATGTTGCAATTGATGGTTTTGGTGTGCCGTACAGAGTTGATAGAGACTGTGAGACAGTGGGAAAGCAAATGGGTGGTGGTGTTTGCTTATATGTGAATGAAAGCTGGTGTGATAGTGCGAATGTAACCGTAAAGAAGCGTGTATGTACACAAGACATTGAACTGCTCTCTGTGTCTCTCAGGCCGCGTATCTTCCTCGCGAGTTTGGTCGTGTCTTTTTGACAGTTGTGTATGCCCCTGTGTTTGACAAGACCTCTGCTGTACACGCCGGAAGGGAGATAGCTGCTGTCGTCAGAGAGCTACAGTTGATTTCTGCTGATGCCCCCTGCTTCATCGTTGGTGACTTTAATCACTGTGACCTGCGTAAAACTCTACCTTCCTTTAAACAGTATGTGACATGTTTTACTCGTCAGAAGAAGATTATTGACTTGCGTTACGGCAATATTCTCAATGCATACAGATCTCTACCTCTACCACCAGTGGGTGCTTCCGACCATGACACCGTGCAACTTATCCCTGCCTACAGACCCAAAATACAAACTGAACCTGTGGTGAGAAAGAGCGTGAAAGTGTGGATGACCGAGAGTGTGGATGAATTGAGAGGTTGTTTTGAATGTACTGACTGGAGTGTGCTGACTGATTCCTGTGACACTGTGCATGAAGCTGCTGATGTTATCACTTCTTACATTAGTTTTTGTGAAGATATGATCATTCTATCAAAGACTATAAAGATTTTTCCCAACAACAAACCGTGGATTTCCAAGTCTATCAAATCAGTTTTAAATGAGAAGAAAGTAGCCTTTCAAACAGGAGATAAAAGAGAAAGAAAAGTGGTTCAATCTAAACTTAGAGGGGAGTTATGGAAGGGGCAGAGGGAGTATAAGGATAAAGTAGAACAGCAGTTTCAGACAGGCAGAATGGCAGATGCATGGGATGGGCTTCGAACTCTAACCGGCCAATCAAAGAAAAGAACAGCCAATTGCCAGATGACAAAGGAAGAACAGAAGGATTTTTCTAATGAGCTAAATGACTTTTATTGTGGGTTTGAAAGAAATGATCTAGAGGGAGATTTAAACGGGGTAACGTCACAGCTAAGAGAAAAAATTATCAATGCAAGTGAAGATAATGAATTTGAGGTTCAAGAAAGAGATGTTCAGTCCATATTTCAGAAACTAAATGTGAGGAAAGCTGTGGGATCAGATAATGTGTGGAAGATTGTTGAAAGCATGCTGTTCTCAATTGTGTGGTGTGTGTTTTGCTCTCTAATTAACTGGTCTTTACGCGATTGTGTTGTACCATGTATCTGGAAAAATTCTACAGTTACTCCTGTCCCTAAGAAAAAGAACCCTGCCACTCTGAACGATTACCGCCCTGTTGTCTTAACGTCTATTGCCATGAAATGTTTTGAAAAGATCGTCCTTCACAGCCTTCTTTCTTTTACTAACCAACTCCTTGACCCCTTTCAGTTTGCGTACAAACGGTGTAGAGGAACAGACGATGCCATACTGACCCTTCTTCACTTAAATACCCCCAACTCTTTTGTTCGTATTTTATTCATCGATTTCTCCTCTGCCTTCAATACAATTACAGCCCCATCTCCTGGCCCTCAAACTACTAGACCTGAATGTTAACCCCAAGCTCATTCTCTGGATAACCAATTTCCTACGCAATAGAACTCAGTCTGTTCGCTTTCATTCTGCAATCTCCTCAGAACGTTCCACTTCTACAGGTGCTCCCCAAGGTACAGTTTTGTCCCCAGTTCTTTTTACATTGTACACAAATGATCGTAGAGGCACTGAAGAAACACCTGTCATTAAATACTAAGATGATTCTGCCATCGAAGATTTATCAAACTCTGATTCTGTGTACTTCAGTGAAGTCAAAAGGTTTTGTTCATGGTGCAAAGATAATGATCTGGATTCAAATGTTGATAAAACAAAAGAACTGCTTGTAGATTTTCGCAAAAACCCAGTGCCAGTGCCACATTTGGAAATTGATGGTGAAAGGTTGAAAGAGTTGATGAGAACAAATACCTAGGCACAGTTTTAGACAAGAAACTTACTTTTGATAAAGACATTGAGCATATACATAAGAAGAGCCAGTCAGGATATTTTGTTTACAGAGGCTAAGGAATATTGGTGTCTGTTCAGATATTCTTCAAACCTACTACCGATGTTGCATTGAATCTGTTCTTACTGTGTCATTTATCTGTTGGTATGGAAGCTTGAGTGCAAGAAGCGTGTGTTGAGTGATATGGTGAATGTGTGCAGTAAGGTTGTGGGTGCAAGGCAGAGTGGTATGCAAGAGTTGTATGACAGACAAGTAGTCAAGAAAGCCAGAAACATTCTTAATGCTCTGGCAAAATACTATGAAGTGTTACCATCGGGCCGTCGATACAGAACTCTAAAACTGAAAATAAGAGCACAGAAAACTTTCTTACCATTATCAATTCATCTGTTGAACTCTTAATGTACTGCGTCGAGTGATTGTTTTGCTGAGCAGCCTGTCCATCTCCTTGGGATTGTATTTGTGCAAGCCTGTTTGTAGTCCTTTTGTTCTGCAATAGATTACTGCTGGGTATGTCCTTGTCTGAATTGTCTGTGTAGGGACTGTTATTCTTGCCTCAAATTTGAATTGATTATGTCTTCATTTAAATGTATTTTTTTAAATGCGTTCTTTTTTTACTGGACTATTTGTTCATATTTGTCCGGTTTGTTGATTACAACATTGCAGTGTTACTAGTTATTAGTTCATATTCTTTGTTGTTGATAAATGTGTTTATTGTTGTTTTTCTTGTGTGCACCTGGATGTAATTTCTCTGTTATGAGATAATAAAGATTATTTGGATTTGGAATACAACACAACACAATACAGCACAACATAATAAAATACAACACAACACAATACAATACAATACAATACAACACAATACAACACAACACATACCATATGCTTAGACAGTTAGTGTAATTCCGTAGGCAGTCTGGTAGAGGTGCAGAGGTCTGCTGAATACAACACAATACAACACAATACAATACAATACAATACAGCACAACACAATACAGCACAATACAACACAACACGTACCATATGCTTAGACAGTTAGTGTAATTTCGTAGGCAGTCTGGTAGAGGTGCAGAGGTCTGTTGAATACAACACAATACAACACAACACAACACAACACAATACAGTACAATACAACACAATACAACCCAATACAACACAATACAATGCAACACAATACAATACAACACAGCACAATACAACACAATACAATACAGCACAATACAATACAACACAATACAACACAATACAATGCAACACAATACAACACAATACAATACAATACAACACAATACAGCACAATACAATAAAATACAACACAATACAGCACAATACAATACAATACAACACAATACAATACAACACAATACAATACAACACAATACAATACAATACAACACAATACAATAAAATACAACACAATACAATGCAACACAATACAATACAACACAATAATACAATACAACACAATACAACACAATACAGCACAATACAACATAATACAGCACAATACAACACAATACAGCACAATACAATACAACACAATACAGCACAATACAATACAACACAATACAATACAATACAATGCAACACAATACAACACAATACAATGCAACACAGCACAATACAACACAATACAACACAATACAATACAACACAATACAATACAACACAATACAATACAATACAACACAATACAATACAATACAACACAATACAACACAATACAACACAATACAACACAATACAATACAATACAAACACAACACAATACAATACAACACAATACAATGCAACACAGCACAATACAACACAATACAATACAACACAATACAGCACAATACAACATAATACAACACAATACAACACAATACAACACAACACAATACAGCACAACACAACACAATACAACACAATACAATACAACACAACACAATACAATACAACACAACACAACACAACACATACCATATGCTTGGACAGTTAGTGTAATTTCGTAGGCAGTCTGGTAGAGGTGCAGAGGTCTGTTGAATCGAATGGTGGCTGTTCTGTCCTTGGTGTAAATGATGTCGTTTGATGAACTGGAACAGCCTAGCAGCCTCTGTAAACACATAAACCTCATTATTTACAGAGAAATGTTGGTGTAAATGATGTCATTACTACTACTGAAACAGCCTAGCAGCCTCTGTAAACACATAAACCTCATTATTTACAGAGAAATGTTGGTGTAAATGATGTCATTACTACTACTGAAACAGCCTAGCAGCCTCTGTAAACACATAAACCTCATTATTTACTTGGACCAGTCCTCTTCATCATGTACACTAAACCCCTGTCCGAGTTGATCACTTCTCATTCAGTTGATTCTCAGTCTTTTGCTGATGATACACAACTCCACAAGCCTGTATCCCCATCTACCATTCTTCCTTCTATATCTTCACTTGAATTCTGCATTCGCAGCATCAAATCATGGATGCTACAAAACAAACTGAAGCTGAATGACGACAAAACGGAGGCCTTGTTCATCCACTCTCCATCTATAAAACTTTCGTACCCAAAGCCTGATTCCATCTCTGTCTGTGACACTCAAATACCTTTTTCTCCTTCTGCTAGAAATCTTGGCTTCCACATCTCTCAAGATATGAGTGTTGACTCACAAGTTCAAACTATCTGTCGGTCAGCATACTGTGAGCTGCGTCGCATTGGTACGATTCGCCATCTCCTGTCTATAGATACTACTAAAATACTAGTCTGTGCTTTTGTTCTCTCTAAACTAGATTATTGTAATTCACTCTTGTATGGCTGCCCCCAACACCTCATTGACAAGCTTCAAAAAGTCCAGAACTCTGCTGCCAGACTTGTCCTCAAGGTCTCTAAGTATCATCATGTTCAACCACTCCTGATATCCCTTCATTGGCTTTCCATCAAAGCACGTATTGACTACAAAATTTCCACTCTATGTCATTCTTATTTCTCTAGCTACATTTCTGACATGCTTTCTGTCTATACTCCATCAAGGCAATTGCGGTCATCTTCAGATTCCAAAATTCTCTGTGTTCCTATTACACGAACAAAAATGTTTGGTGAGCGCTCCTTTTCCTTTTCGGCCCCATCAGTTTGGAACTCCTTACCACGCGAAATCCGCCATATCCAGTCCTTGCAATGTTTCAAATCAGCTCTCAAGACCCACCTGTTCAAGCTACATCACAACCTTTAGGCCACATTACTTCTGGACTCTATTCTCACACACACACTCCCCTCCCCCCATATTAGTTTCATTGTGTGTTGACTGCAATGTCTACGTCAGCTTTGTTGCGAGAGAGAGAGAGAGAGAGAGAGAGAGAGAGAGAGAGAGAGAGAGAGAGAGAGAGAGAGAGAGAGAGAGAGAGAGAGAGAGAGAGAGAGAGAGAGAGAGAGAGAGAGAGAGAGAGACTCAGAGAGAGAGAGAGAGAGAGAGAGAGAGAGAGAGAGAGAGAGAGAGAGAGAGAGAGAGAGAGAGAGTGTGTGTTGATGCTTTGTTCAACTGATTGTATTTTGTATTGTGTTTTTGGGTGGGGTGAGTGGTGGTGATGGTAACGGTGTGTGTGTGTGTGTGTGTGTGTGGTGTGTGTGTGTGTGTGTGTGTATGTGCGTACGTGTGTGTATGTGTGGGTGGGGTGTGAATGTGTATGCCTATTTGCATGTGCGTGAGCGATTATTTCGTTTTGTTGTTGAATTTGTTGCTTTTAACTTTAGTTGTTGTTAAGCGCATAGAGCTCCACATTGGTGGAGGAATGCGCTATATAAATGATTCACTATTATTATTATTATTATTAATATTATTATTATTTACAGCAAAATGTTGGTGTAAATGATGTCATTACTACAACTGAAACAGCCTAGCAGCCTCTGTAAACACATAAACCTCATTATTTACAGCAAAATGTTGGTGTAAATGATGTCATTACTACTACTGAAACAGCCTAGCAGCATCTGTAAACATCATTATTTACAGAGAAATGTTGGTGTAAATGATGTCATTACTACTACTGAAACAGCCTAGCAGCCTCTGTAAACATCATTATTTACAGAGAAATGTTGGTGTAAATGATGTCATTACTACTACTGAAACAGCCTAGCAGCCTCTGTAAACATCATTAATTATTTACAGAGAAATGTTGGTGTAAATGATGTCATTACTACTACTGAAACAGCCTAGCAGCCTCTGTAAACATCATTATTTAAAGAGAAATGTTGGTGTAAATGATGTCATTACTACTACTGAAACAGCCTAGCAGCCTCTGTAAACATCATTAATTATTTACAGAGAAATGTTGGTGTAAATGATGTCATTACTACTACTGAAACAGCCTAGCAGCATCTGTAAACATCATTATTTACAGAGAAATGTTGGTGTAAATGATGTCATTACTACTACTGAAACAGCCTAGCAGCCTCTGTAAACATCATTAATTATTTACAGAGAAATGTTGGTGTAAATGATGTCATTACTACTACTGAAACAGCCTAGCAGCCTCTGTAAACATCATTAATTATTTACAGAGAAATGTTGGTGTAAATGATGTCATTACTACTACTGAAACAGCCTAGCAGCCTCTGTAAACATCATTAATTATTTACAGAGAAATGTTGGTGTAAATGATGTCATTACTACTACTGAAACAGCCTAGCAGCCTCTGTAAACATCATTAATTATTTACAGAGAAATGTTGGTGTAAATGATGTCATTACTACTACTGAAACAGCCTAGCAGCCTCTGTAAACATCATTATTTATTTACAGAGAAATGTTGGTGTAAATGATGTCATTACTACTACTGAAACAGCCTAGCAGCCTCTGTAAACATCATTATTTACAGAGAAATGTTGGTGTAAATGATGTCATTACTACTACTGAAACAGCCTAGCAGCCTCTGTAAACATCATTATTTACAGAGAAATGTTGGTGTAAATGATGTCATTACTACTACTGAAACAGCCTAGCAGCCTCTGTAAACATCATTATTTACAGAGAAATGTTGGTGTAAATGATGTCATTACTACTACTGAAACAGCCTAGCAGCCTCTGTAAACATCATTATTTACAGAGAAATGTTGGTGTAAATGATGTCATTACTACTACTGAAACAGCCTAGCAGCCTCTGTAAACATCATTATTTACAGAGATGTTGGTGTAAATGATGTCATTACTACTACTGAAACAGCCTAGCAGCCTCTGTAAACATCATTAATTATTTACAGAGAAATGTTGGTGTAAATGATGTCATTACTACTACTGAAACAGCCTAGCAGCCTCTGTAAACATCATTATTTACAGAGAAATGTTGGTGAAATGATGTCATTACTACTACTGAAACAGCCTAGCAGCCTCTGTAAACATCATTATTTACAGAGAAATGTTGGTGTAAATGATGTCATTACTACTACTGAAACAGCCTAGCAGCCTCTGTAAACATCATTATTTACAGAGAAATGTTGGTGTAAATGATGTCATTACTACTACTGAAACAGCCTAGCAGCCTCTGTAAACATCATTATTTACAGAGAAATGTTGGTGTAAATGATGTCATTATTACTACTGAAACAGCCTAGCAGCCTCTGTAAACATCATTATTTACAGAGAAATGTTGGTGTAAATGATGTCATTATTACTACTGAAACAGCCTAGCAGCCTCTGTAAACATCATTATTTACAGAGAAATGTTGGTGTAAATGATGTCATTACTACTACTGAAACAGCCTAGCAGCCTCTGTAAACATCATTATTTATTTACAGAGAAATGTTGGTGTAAATGATGTCATTACTACTACTGAAACAGCCTAGCAGCCTCTGTAAACATCATTAATTATTTACAGAGAAATATTGGTGTAAATGATGTCATTACTACTACTGAAACAGCCTAGCAGCCTCTGTAAACATCATTATTTACAGAGAAATGTTGGTGTAAATGATGTCATTACTACTACTGAACCAGCCTAGCAGCCTCTGTAAACATCATTATTTAAAGAGAAATGTTGGTGTAAATGATGTCATTACTACTACTGAAACAGCCTAGCAGCCTCTGTAAACATCATTATTTACAGAGAAATGTTGGTGTAAATGATGTCATTACTACTACTGAAACAGCCTAGCAGCCTCTGTAAACATCATTATTTACAGAGATGTTGGTGTAAATGATGTCATTACTACTACTGAAACAGCCTAGCAGCCTCTGTAAACATCATTAATTATTTACAGAGAAATGTTGGTGTAAATGATGTCATTACTACTACTGAAACAGCCTAGCAGCCTCTGTAAACATCATTATTTACAGAGAAATGTTGGTGAAATGATGTCATTACTACTACTGAAACAGCCTAGCAGCCTCTGTAAACATCATTATTTACAGAGAAATGTTGGTGTAAATGATGTCATTACTACTACTGAAACAGCCTAGCAGCCTCTGTAAACATCATTATTTACAGAGAAATGTTGGTGTAAATGATGTCATTACTACTACTGAAACAGCCTAGCAGCCTCTGTAAACATCATTATTTACAGAGAAATGTTGGTGTAAATGATGTCATTATTACTACTGAAACAGCCTAGCAGCCTCTGTAAACATCATTATTTACAGAGAAATGTTGGTGTAAATGATGTCATTACTACTACTGAAACAGCCTAGCAGCCTCTGTAAACATCATTATTTACAGAGAAATGTTGGTGTAAATGATGTCATTACTACTACTGAAACAGCCTAGCAGCCTCTGTAAACATCATTATTTATTTACAGAGAAATGTTGGTGTAAATGATGTCATTACTACTACTGAAACAGCCTAGCAGCCTCTGTAAACATCATTAATTATTTACAGAGAAATATTGGTGTAAATGATGTCATTACTACTACTGAAACAGCCTAGCTGCCTCTGTAAACATCATTATTTATTTACAGAGAAATGTTGGTGTAAATGATGTCATTACTACTACTGAAACAGCCTAGCAGCCTCTGTAAACATCATTATTTAATAATAATAATAATAATAATAATTGACAGTATTTCTATGGCGCCTTTCTATAATTATTTTACACTCAAGGCGCTTCCATTCACTGATACACCCGCAGTCACACGAAACATTATTACCCAATCAATGAATCAACAGTATTGATCATAAATCAACAGTACTGCTCATAAATCAACAGTATTGCTCATAAATCAACAGTACTGCTCACAAATCAACAGTATTGCTCATAAATCAACAGTATTGCTCATAAATCAACAGTATTGCTCATAAATCAACAGTATTGCTCACAAATCAACAGTATTGCTCATAAATCAACAGTATTGCTCATAAATCAACAGTATTGCTCACAAATCAACAGTATTGCTCATAAATCAACAGTATTGCTCATAAATCAACAGTATTGCTCATAAATCAACAGTATTGCTCACAAATCAACAGTATTGCTCATAAATCAACAGTATTGCTCACAAATCAACAGTATTGCTCACAAATCAACAGTATTGCTCATAAATCAACAGTATTGATCATAAATCAACAGTATTGCTCATAAATCAACAGTACTGCTCATAAATCAACAGTATTGATCATAATAATAATAATAATAATAATAATAACAGTACATTTATATAGCGCTTTACCTCAGATGAGCCCAAAGCGCTTTACAATCAATTATTCATCAACAGATAACAAAAAACAACATTCAAGAGTGACACCAACCACCAACAGCGCATATGCAAAGCAACTCTCTCTCTCTCTCTCTAACGCACACACACACACAACAACAACAACATACAGTATTTATACGGCGCTGAATCTTGATAGAAATCAAATCAAAGCGCACACACACGTTAGCATTCAAAGCGCATTCAAACACAAACGCAATACAACGCAAACACACACAGATAACATAAATGGAATATAGCAGAAACAGACCTAATGGCAAGAGAGAGAAGATAAAGAGAGAGGAGCTTTAATGACGGGGGAACAGGTGGGTTTTGAGGTTAGCTTTGAAAGCAGAGAGAGTCGGTCGCTGACGGAGGGAGAGCGGAAGTTTGTTCCAGGAGGTCGGTCCTGAGACAGCAAAAGAGCGCCGACCAACAGTTGAAAGCTTATACCTAGGGATCTGGAGAGAAAGAGGGTCAGAAACTGAACGTAAAGTGCGAGCTGGCGCATAGATGGAAATATTGTCACAGAGGTAAGATGGAGCAGCTTTATGAATAGATTTATAGCAAAGTGTGTTTAATTTATACTCAATTCTGTCTGCGACAGGAAGCCAGTGCAAAGAACGCAGAAGAGGGCTAACATGATCAAACTTTTTCTTCCTAAGGACAAGACGAGCAGCTGTGTTTTGAATACGCTGGAGACAAGATAGAGAAGAGACTGATAGGCCAGAAAGGAGAGCATTACAGTAGTCAATACGAGATAGGATGAGGGAAGTAACAAGCTTTGCTGTGGCTTCATCTGAGAGGTATTTACGAATATAGCCAATGCAACGAATTTGATAGTAGCAGGACTGACAGGTCTGAGTCAGGAAACTCTGCATGGAAAGAGTATTGTCCAAAGTGACACCTAAGTTTTTGACTGAGTCTGAGAGGGGAATGATATTGTTACCCAGTTGGATTGACTCTATGGAAACAGAGGCTAGTTTGTTTTTTGTCCCTACAAGCATTGCTTCGGTTTTTTCACCATTTAATTGGTTTATTTTGAACCATCCAATTTTGAATATCAATATAGCAGTTGTTACTTTCTGTAAGAATGGAATCTAGATCTTCAGGGGTTGTACTGTTTTGGAGTTGTGAGTCATCTGCATAGACACACACACACACACACACACACACACACACACACACGCACACGCACACACACACACAAACACACAATTATTGACTCCAACTCGTTCATACCCCATTCGGTAAGCCACAGCAACTGAGCCGCATGGACTGACCACATACACCAACACACATACACAAACACCCTCACACACAACGTACGCACGCAGACAGACACACACACACGCACACAACACACACACACACATGCGTGCACACACAACCCACAAAACCAAAATACACACAAGCACACATTCATGCTCACACACACACACACACACAACACACACACACACACACACACACACACACACACACACACACACACACACACACACACACACACGCACACACACGCACCACAAAACACAGCACAAACCTCTTAAATCAATCTTCCCTCACGTGCACACAACGATAGACAACTGATCAAATATTTAGGGCGCAGCAGGAAAAAGATGGGTTTTAAGAGAGGTTTTGAATGAGGAGACTGAGTTGGAGTGTCGGAGAGGAGAAGGCAGAGAATTCCACAGAGATGGTGCTTGACAAGAAAAAGAACGTTGGCCAGCAGATTTGAGACGGATGGAGGGAATGGAAAGGAGACGAGAATCAGAAGACGAACGTAGTTGGCGAGCTGGGAGATAAAGATGAAGAAGATCAGAGAGATACAGGGGAGCTTGATCATTCAGTGACTTGAAGGCAAGGAGGAGAATTTTGTAGTCAATACGTGATTGAACTGGGAGCCAATGTAGGGAACGAAGAACCGGAGTGATGTGATCGTACCTAGGGGAGCGAGAATCAACAGTATTGATCATAAATCAACAGTATTGATCATAAATCAACAGTATTGCTCATAAATCAACAGTATTGATCATAAATCAACAGTATTGCTTAGTATTGCTCATAAATCAACAGTATTGATCATAAATCAACAGTATTGATCATAAATCAACAGTATTGATCATAAATCAACAGTATTGCTTAGTATTGATCATAAATCAACAGTATTGCTTAGTATTGCTCATAAATCAACAGTATTGATCATAAATCAACAGTATTGATCATAAATCAACAGTATTGCTTAGTATTGCAACAGTATTGCTCATAAATCAACAGTATTGATCATAAATCAACAGTATTGCTCATAAATCAACAGTATTGCTTAGTATTGCTCATAAATCAACAGTATTGCTTAGTAGCGGATCATAAATCAATGACAAATGGCAGTATTGCTCATAAATCAACAGTATTGATCATAAATCAACAGTATTGACCAACAATGACATAAATCAACAGTACAAATGGCATACCACCAACTATGACAAATGGCATCAACAGTAATGCTCATAAATCAACAGTATTGATCATAAATCAACAGTGACAAATGCATCCACCAACATGACAAATGGCATACCACCAACAATGACAAATGGCATACCACCAACTATGACAAATGGCATACCAAACAATGACAAATGGCCGTTACCAACGGACAAATGGCACAGAACAGTCAACGATGACAAATGGCATACCACCAACTATGACAAATAGGCATGAGCGGCTGTCAGACGCCATGGCATACACCAACAATCAACCAGCAATGACAAATGGCATACCAGTAAACCACTGCAATGACAAATGGCATACCACCAACAATGACAAATGGCATACCACCAACAATGACAAATGGCATACCACCAACAATGACAAATGGCATACCACCAACAATGACAAATGGCATACCACCAACAACTATGACAAATGGCATACCACCAACAATGACAAATGGCATACCACCAACAATGACAAATGGCATACCACCAACAATGACAAATGGCATACCACCAACTATGACAAATGGCATACCACCAACTATGACAAATGGCATACCACCAACAATGACAAATGGCATACCACCAACAATGACAAATGGCATACCACCAACTATGACAAATGGCATACCACCAACTATGACAAATGGCATACCACCAACAATGACAAATGGCATACCACCAACAATGACAAATGGCATACCACCAACTATGACAAATGGCATACCACCAACTATGACAAATGGCATACCACCAACTATGACAAATGGCATACCAGTAAACATACCACCAACAATGACAAATGGCATACCAGTAAACATACCACCAACAATGACAAATGGCATACCACCAACAATGACAAATGGCATACCACCAACAATGACAAATGGCATACCACCAACAATGACAAATGGCATACCACCAACAATGACAAATGGCATACCACCAACAATGACAAATGGCATACCACCAACAATGACAAATGGCATACCAGTAAACATACCACCAACTATGGTATATTATCATTATAACAATGATAATGTGTTCAATAATAACACTGATATAGCTGACCTCATAGGACGACTGCAGATACACAATACACTCCAGGGGAGGGTTAGCAGGAGTGTTATGGAGCGCACCACCAGTCATATAACAATGATAATGTGTTCAATAATAACACTGATATAGCTGACCTCATAGGACTGCAGATACACAATACACTCCAGGGGAGGGTTAGCAGGAGTGTTATGGAGCGCACCACCAGTCATAACAATGATAATGTGTTCAATAATAACACTAATATAGCTGACCTCATAGGACTGCAGATACACAATACACTCCAGGGGAGGGTTAGCAGGAGTGTTATGGAGCGCACCACCAGTCATATAACAATGATAATGTGTTCAATAATAACACTAATATAGCTGACCTCATAGGACTGCAGATACACAATACACTCCAGGGGAGGGTTAGCAGGAGTGTTATGGAGCGCACCACCAGTCATATAACAATGATAATGTGTTCAATAATAACACTGATATAGCTGACCTCATAGGACTGCAGATACACAATACACTCCAGGGGAGGGTTAGCAGGAGTGTTATGGAGCGCACCACCAGTCATATAACAATGATAATGTGTTCAATAATAACACTAATATAGCTGACCTCATAGGACTGCAGATACACAATACACTCCAGGGGAGGGTTAGCAGGAGTGTTATGGAGCGCACCACCAGTCATATAACAATGATAATGTGTTCAATAATAACACTGATATAGCTGACCTCATAGGACTGCAGATACACAATACACTCCAGGGGAGGGTTAGCAGGAGTGTTATGGAGCGCACCACCAGTCATATAACAATGATAATATGTTCAATAATAACACTAATATAGCTGACCTCATAGGACTGCAGATACACAATACACTCCAGGGGAGGGTTAGCAGGAGTGTTATGGAGCGCACCACCAGTCATATAACAATGATAATGTGTTCAATAATAACACTGATATAGCTGACCTCATAGGACGACTGCAGATACACAATACACTCCAGGGGAGGGTTAGCAGGAGTGTTATGGAGCGCACCACCAGTCATATAACAATGATAATATGTTCAATAATAACACTGATATAGCTGACCTCATAGGACTGCAGATACACAATACACTCCAGGGGAGGGTTAGCAGGAGTGTTATGGAGCGCACCACCAGTCATATAACAATGATAATATGTTCAATAATAACACTGATATAGCTGACCTCATAGGACTGCAGATACACAATACACTCCAGGGGAGGGTTAGCAGGAGTGTTATGGAGCGCACCACCAGTCATATAATGATAATGTGTTCAATAATAACACTGATATAGCTGACCTCATAGGACTGCAGATACACAATACACTCCAGGGGAGGGTTAGCAGGAGTGTTATGGAGCGCACCACCAGTCATATAATGATAATGTGTTCAATAATAACACTGATATAGCTGACCTCATAGGACTGCAGATACACAATACACTCCAGGGGAGGGTTAGCAGGAGTGTTATGGAGTGCACCACCAGTCATATAATGATAATGTGTTCAATAATAACACTAATATAGCTGACCTCATAGGACTGCAGATACACAATACACTCCAGGGGAGGGTTAGCAGGAGTGTTATGGAGCGCACCACCAGTCATATAATGATAATATGTTCAATAATAACACTGATATAGCTGACCTCATAGGACTGCAGATACACAATACACTCCAGGGGAGGGTTAGCAGGAGTGTTATGGAGCGCACCACCAGTCATATAATGATAATGTGTTCAATAATAACACTGATATAGCTGACCTCATAGGACTGCAGATACACAATACACTCCAGGGGAGGGTTAGCAGGAGTGTTATGGAGCGCACCACCAGTCATATAACAATGATAATATGTTCAATAATAACACTAATATAGCTGACCTCATAGGACTGCAGATACACAATACACTCCAGGGGAGGGTTAGCAGGAGTGTTATGGAGCGCACCACCAGTCATATAACAATGATAATATGTTCAATAATAACACTAATATAGCTGACCTCATAGGACTGCAGATACACAATACACTCCAGGGGAGGGTTAGCAGTAGTGTTATGGAGCGCACCACCAGTCATATAACAATGATAATATGTTCAATAATAACACTGATATAGCTGACCTCATAGGACTGCAGATACACAATACACTCCAGGGGAGGGTTAGCAGGAGTGTTATGGAGCGCACCACCAGTCATATAACAATGCTAATATGTTCAATAATAACACTAATATAGCTGACCTCATAGGACGACTGCAGATACACAATACACTCCAGGGGAGGGTTAGCGGGAGCCACATTGGAGCGCGCCACCAGAGTCAGCTCTGATTCGTAGATCGTGAACGTTTTACCACACGTGGACTGACGATCTAATTCATCTGTAGGAATAATAACAAACACCATATCAACACAATGATGAAAATTAACTCTTTTACCGCCAATGTCGCATGTATGCTCCACAATGGTTTGACACCCATGCTACCAAAGGGCATCAAATCAGGGCCTGCTATCCAAAGAGCCTATTTTCTTCATTTGGGGAGGTAAGAATAGACGTAATGTTATACATGTCACAGAGGAATTCCCAATATTGAAGACATTTGTTTTTTCTCTACCCAGTTAAGTTTAAGGCTATTTTTTGGCTGATAAATGGCTGGCGGCGAAATGATTAATGCAATAACAACCAGGAAAGCTCTGGTTTATACACTGTGAATGCTAACGATAATAAACACCATATCAACACAATGATGAAAATTAATACAATAACAACCAGGAAAGCTCTGGTTTATACACTGTGAATGCTAACGATAATAAACACCATATCAACACAATGATGAAAATTAATACAATAACAACCAGGAAAGCTCTGGTTTATACACTGTGAATGTTTCACCACAGGTGGACTGATGATCAATAACTCACTGTATAATAATGACAACATTAACATTGAAGCATACACATTAGCAGGGAGTTCTGATTTGTACTGTAACAACACATAACAAACGACATAATGACAATTACAATAACAACCAAACATACAACATGTAAGACGGACGATCTAACTCACCGGTAAGAGAAGTAACAAACGACATAATGACAATTACAATAACAACCAAACATACATGTGTTGACGGACGATCTAACTCACCGGTAATAGAAGTAACAAACGACATAATGACAATTACAATAACAACCAAACATACAACATGTGTTGACGGACGATCTAACTCACCGGTAAGAGAAGTAACAAACGACTAATAAACAATTACAATAATTACAATAACAACTAACATCATAATGACATTACAATAACAACCAGACATGTGATAACTCATAATACAACTACAATAACAACCAGACAAGAGAAGTGTTGTCATGATCTAACTCATAATGACAATTACAATAACAACCAACAACAACATGTGTTACATGATCTAACTCACGGACAATTACAATAACTCCACCATGATCTAACTCATAATGACAATTACAATAACAACCAGACATACAACACTGTTCTCATGATCTAACTCATAATGACAATTACAATAACAACCAAACATACAACATGTGTTGTCATGATCTAACTCATAATGACAATTACAATAACAACCAGACATACAACATGTGTTGTCATATCTAACTCATAATGACAATTACAATAACAACCAGACATACAACATGTGTTGTCATGATCTAACTCATAATGACAATTACAATAACAACCAGACATACAACATGTGTTGTCATGATCTAACTCATAATGACAATTACAATAACAACCAGACATACATGTTGTCATGATCTAACAGATAACAATAACAACCAGACATACAACATGTGTTGTCATGAACAACAACCAGACATACAACATGTTGTCATGATCTAACTCATAATGACAATTACAATAACAACCAGACATGATCTAACTCATAATGACAATTACAATAACAACCAGACATACATGTGTTGTCATGATCTAACTCATAATGACAATTACAATAACAACCAGACATACAACATGTGTTGTCATGATCTAACTCATAATGACAATTACAATAACAACCAGACATACAACATGTGTTGTCATGATCTAACTCATAATGACAATTACAATAACAACCAGACATACAACATGTGTTGATCAACTGATCTAACTCAATAACAACCAGACAATTACAACTAAATGACAACCAATACATAGACATACATGTGTTGTCATGATCTAACTCATAATGACAATTACAATAACAATAACTCAACCAATTACAATACAACCAGACATACATGTTGTCATGATCTAACTCATAATGACAATTACAATAACAACCAGACATACATGTGTTGTCATGATCTAACTCATAATGACAATTACAATAACAACCAGACATACATGTGTTGTCATGATCAACTCATAATGACAATTACACAATTAGACATACAACATGTGTTGTCATGATCTAACATCATAATGACAATTACAATAACAACCAGACATAACAACCAGACATACAACATGTGTTGTCATGATCTAACTCATAATGACAATTACAATAACAACCAGACATACAACATGTGTTGTCATGATCTAACTCATAATGACAATTACAATAACAACCAGACATACAACATGTGTTCTCATGATCTAACTCATAATGACAATTACAATAACAACCAGACATACAACATGTGTTGTCATGATCTAACTCATAATGACAATTACAATAACAACCAGACATACAACATGTGTTGTCATGATCTAACTCATAATGACAATTACAATAACAACCAGACATACAACATGTGTTGTCATGATCTAACTCATAATGACAATTACAATAACAACCAGACATACAACATGTGTTCTCATGATCTAATTGTGTTGTCATGATCTAACTCATAATGACAATTACAATAACAACCAGACATACAATGATCATGTAATGTTTACAATAACAACCAGACATACAACTGATCTAACTCATAATGACAATTACAATAACAATTACAATAATCTAACCAGATGACAATTACAATAACATGTACAACATTGTCATGATCTAACTCATAATGACAATTACAATAACAACCAGACATACATGTGTTGTCATGATCTAACTCATAATGACAATTACAATAACAACCAGACATACAACATGTGTTGTCATGATCTAACTCATAATGACAATTACAATAACAACCAGACATACAACATGTGTTGTCATGATCTAACTCATAATGACAATTACAATAACAACCAGACATACAACATGTCATAATGACAATTACAATAACATCCAACTCATGTGTTCTCATGATGACAAATTACAATAACAATAACAACCAGACATACAACATGTCATGATCTAACTCATGACAATTACAATAACAACCAGACATACAACATGTGTTGTCATGATCTAACTCAAATGACAATTACAATAACAACCAGACATACAACATGTGTTGTCATGATCTAACTCATAATGACAATTACAATAACAACCAGACATACAACATGTGTTGTCATGATCTAACTCATAATGACAATTACAATAACAACCAGACATACATGTGTTGTCATGATGTGTTCTCATGATCTAACTCATAATGACAATTACAATAACAACCAGACATACAACATGTGTTGTCATGATCTAACTCATAATGACAATTACAATAACAACCAGACATACAACATGTGTTGTCATGATCTAACTCATAATGACAATTACAATAACAACCAGACATACAACATGTGTTGTCATGATCTAACTCATAATGACAATTACAATAACAACCAGACATACAACATGTGTTGTCATGATCTAACTCATAATGACAATTACAATAACAACCAGACATACATGTGTTGTCATGATCTAACTCATAATGACAATTACAATAACAACCAGACATACAACATGTGTTGTCATGATCTAACTCATAATGACAATTACAATAACAACCAGACATACAACATGTGTTGTCATGATCTAACTCATAATGACAATTACAATAACAACCAGACATACAACATGTGTTGTCATGATCTAACTCATAATGACAATTACAATAACAACCAGACATACAACATGTGTTGTCATGATCTAACTCATAATGACAATTACAATAACAACCAGACATACAACATGTGTTGTCATGATCTAACTCATAATGACAATTACAATAACAACCAGACATACAACATGTGTTGTCATGATCTAACTCATAATGACAATTACAATAACAACCAGACATACAACATGTGTTGTCATGATCTAACTCATAATGACAATTACAATAACAACCAGACATACAACATGTGTTGTCATGATCTAACTCATAATGACAATTACAATAACAACCAGACATACAACATGTGTTGTCATGATCTAACTCATAATGACAATTACAATAACAACCAGACATACAACATGTGTTGTCATGATCTAACTCATAATGACAATTACAATAACAACCAGACATACAACATGTGTTGTCATGATCTAACTCATAATGACAATTACAATAACAACCAGACATACAACATGTGTTGTCATGATCTAACTCATAATGACAATTACAATAACAACCAGACATACAACATGTGTTGTCATGATCTAACTCATAATGACAATTACAATAACAACCAGACATACAACATGTGTTGTCATGATCTAACTCATAATGACAATTACAATAACAACCAGACATACAACATGTGTTGTCATGATCTAACTCATAATGACAATTACAATAACAACCAGACATACAACATGTGTTGTCATGATCTAACTCATAATGACAATTACAATAACAACCAGACATACAACATGTGTTGTCATGATCTAACTCATAATGACAATTACAATAACAACCAGACATACAACATAACAACCAGTTGTCATGATCTAACTCATAATGACAATTACAATAACAACCAGACATACAACATGTGTTGTCATGATCTAACTCATAATGACAATTACAATAACAACCAGACATACAACATGTGTTGTCATGTGTTGTCATGATCTAACTCATAATGACAATTACAATAACAACCAGACATACAACATGTGTTGTCATGATCTAACTCATAATGACAATTACAATAACAACCAGACATACAACATGTGTTGTCATGATCTAACTCATAATGACAATTACAATAACAACCAGACATACAACATGTGTTGTCATGATCTAACTCATAATGACAATTACAATAACAACCAGACATACAACATGTGTTCTCATGATCTAACTCATAATGACAATTACAATAACAACCAGACATACAACATGTGTTGTCATGATCTAACTCATAATGACAATTACAATAACAACCAGACATACAACATGTGTTGTCATGATCTAACTCATAATGACAATTACAATAACAACCAGACATACAACATGTGTTGTCATGATCTAACTCATAATGACAATTACAATAACAACCAGACATACAACATGTGTTGTCATGATCTAACTCATAATGACAATTACAATAACAACCAGACATACAACATGTGTTGTCATGATCTAACTCATAATGACAATTACAATAACAACCAGACATACAACATGTGTTGTCATGATCTAACTCATAATGACAATTACAATAACAACCAGACATACATGTGTTGTCATGATCTAACTCATAATGACAATTACAATAACAACCAGACATACAACATGTGTTGTCATGATCTAACTCATAATGACAATTACAATAACAACCAGACATACAACATGTGTTGTCATGATCTAACTCATAATGACAATTACAATAACAACCAGACATACAACATGTGTTGTCATGATCTAACTCATAATGACAATTACAATAACAACCAGACATACAACATGTGTTGTCATGATCTAACTCATAATGACAATTACAATAACAACCAGACATACAACATGTGTTGTCATGATCTAACTCATAATGACAATTACAATAACAACCAGACATACAACATGTGTTGTCATGATCTAACTCATAATGACAATTACAATAACAACCAGACATACAACATGTGTTGTCATGATCTAACTCATAATGACAATTACAATAACAACCAGACATACAACATGTGTTGTCATGATCTAACTCATAATGACAATTACAATAACAACCAGACATACATGTGTTGTCATGATCTAACTCATAATGACAATTACAATAACAACCAGACATACAACATGTGTTGTCATGATCTAACTCATAATGACAATTACAATAACAACCAGACATACAACATGTGTTGTCATGATCTAACTCATAATGACAATTACAATAACAACCAGACATACAACATGTGTTGTCATGATCTAACTCATAATGACAATTACAATAACAACCAGACATACAACATGTGTTGTCATGATCTAACTCATAATGACAATTACAATAACAACCAGACATACAACATGTGTTGTCATGATCTAACTCATAATGACAATTACAATAACAACCAGACATACATGTGTTGTCATGATCTAACTCATAATGACAATTACAATAACAACCAGACATACAACATGTGTTGTCATGATCTAACTCATAATGACAATTACAATAACAACCAGACATACAACATGTGTTGTCATGATCTAACTCATAATGACAATTACAATAACAACCAGACATACAACATGTGTTGTCATGATCTAACTCATAATGACAATTACAATAACAACCAGACATACAACATGTGTTGTCATGATCTAACTCATAATGACAATTACAATAACAACCAGACATACATGTGTTGTCATGATCTAACTCATAATGACAATTACAATAACAACCAGACATACAACATGTGTTGTCATGATCTAACTCATAATGACAATTACAATAACAACCAGACATACATGTGTTGTCATGATCTAACTCATAATGACAATTACAATAACAACCAGACATACAACATGTGTTGTCATGATCTAACTCATAATGACAATTACAATAACAACCAGACATACAACATGTGTTGTCATGATCTAACTCATAATGACAATTACAATAACAACCAGACATACAACATGTGTTCTCATGATCTAACTCATAATGACAATTACAATAACAACCAGACATACATGTGTTCTCATGATCTAACTCATAATGACAATTACAATAACAACCAGACATACAACATGTGTTGTCATGATCTAACTCATAATGACAATTACAATAACAACCAGACATACAACATGTGTTGTCATGATCTAACTCATAATGACAATTACAATAACAACCAGACATACAACATGTGTTGTCATGATCTAACTCATAATGACAATTACAATAACAACCAGACATACATGTGTTGTCATGATCTAACTCATAATGACAATTACAATAACAACCAGACATACAACATGTGTTGTCATGATCTAACTCATAATGACAATTACAATAACAACCAGACATACAACATGTGTTTGTCATGATCTAACTCATAATGACAATTACAATAACAACCAGACATACAACATGTGTTGTCATGATCTACAACATGTGTTGTCATGATCTAACTCATAATGACAATTACAATAACAACCAGACATACAACATGTGTTGTCATGATCTAACTCATAATGACAATTACAATAACAACCAGACATACAACATGTGTTGTCATGATCTAACTCATAATGACAATTACAATAACAACCAGACATACAACATGTGTTGTCATGATCTAACTCATAATGACAATTACAATAACAACCAGACATACAACATGTGTTGTCATGATCTAACTCATAATGACAATTACAATAACAACCAGACATACAACATGTGTTGTCATGATCTAACTCATAATGACAATTACAATAACAACCAGACATACAACATGTGTTGTCATGATCTAACTCATAATGACAATTACAATAACAACCAGACATACAACATGTGTTGTCATCATGATCTAACTCATAATGACAATTACAATAACAACCAGACATACAACATGTGTTGTCATGTGTTGTCATGATCTAACTCATAATGACAATTACAATAACAACCAGACATACAACATGTGTTGTCATGATCTAACTCATAATGACAATTACAATAACAACCAGACATACAACATGTGTTGTCATGATCTAACTCATAATGACAATTACAATAACAACCAGACATACAACATGTGTTGTCATGATCTAACTCATAATGACAATTACAATAACAACCAGACATACAACATGTGTTGTCATGATCTAACTCATAATGACAATTACAATAACAACCAGACATACAACATGTGTTGTCATGATCTAACTCATAATGACAATTACAATAACAACCAGACATACATGTGTTGTCATGATCTAACTCATAATGACAATTACAATAACAACCAGACATACAACATGTGTTGTCATGATCTAACTCATAATGACAATTACAATAACAACCAGACATACAACATGTGTTGTCATGATCTAACTCATAATGACAATTACAATAACAACCAGACATACAACATGTGTTGTCATGATCTAACTCATAATGACAATTACAATAACAACCAGACATACAACATGTGTTGTCATGATCTAACTCATAATGACAATTACAATAACAACCAGACATACAACATGTTCTCATGATCTAACTCATAATGACAATTACAATAACAACCAGACATACAACATGTGTTGTCATGATCTAACTCATAATGACAATTACAATAACAACCAGACATACAACATGTGTTGTCATGATCTAACTCATAATGACAATTACAATAACAACCAGACATACAACATGTGTTGTCATGATCTAACTCATAATGACAATTACAATAACAACCAGACATACAACATGTGTTGTCATGATCTAACTCATAATGTTATGATCAATAACAACAATAACAACCAGACATACAACATGTGTTGTCATGATCTAACTCATAATGACAATTACAATAACAACCAGACATACAACATGTGTTCTCATGATCTAACTCATAATGACAATTACAATAACAACCAGACATACATGTGTTGTCATGATCTAACTCACAATGACAATTACAATAACAACCAGACATACATGTGTTGTCATGATCTAACTCATAATGACAATTACAATAACAACCAGACATACATGTGTTGTCATGATCTAACTCATAATGACAATTACAATAACAACCAACATACAACATGTGTTCTCATGATCTACATAATGACAATTACAATAACAACCAGACATACAACATGTGTTGTCATGATCTAACTCACAATGACAATTACAATAACAACCAGACACACATGTGTTGTCATGATCTACATAATGACAATTACAATAACAACCAGACATACATGTGTTGTCATGATCTAACTCATAATGACACACAATAACACACAGACATACATGTGTTGTCATGATCTAACTCATAATGACAATTACAATAACACCAAACACACATGTGTTGTCATGATCACAACCAGACATACAACATGTGTTGTCATGATCTAACTCAGACAATTACAATAACAACCAGACAGAGGGATGATCTAACTCATAATGACAATTACATAACAACCAGATAGTGACATGATCAACTCATGATGACAATTACAATAACAACCAGGACACAACATGGATGATCTAACTCATAATGACAATTACAATAAATGGGATGATCTAACTCACAGAATAACAACCAGACATACAACATGTTCTCATGATCTAACTCATAATGACAATTACAATAACAACCAGACATACAACATGTGTTGTCATGATCTAACTCATAATGACAATTACAATAACAGAGAGATGGTAGGACACTAGGAGATGGGAATAACAACCAGACATACAACATGTGTTGTCATGATCTAGGGATAGACAATTACAATAAGACAGATGTGTTGTCATACAACATGGTAGGACACTAGGAGATGGGAAGGGATAGACAGATGGACAGAGAGATGGTAGGACACTAGGAGATGGGAAGGGATAGAGACAGACAGATGTTTACAGAGAGATGGTAGGACACTAGGAGATGGGAAGGGATAGACAGACAGATGAACAGAGAGATGGTAGGACACTAGGAGATGGGAAGGGCAGAGATAGAGAGACAGACAGATGAACAGAGAGATGGTAGGACACTAGGAGATGGGAAGGGATAGACAGACAGATGGACAGAGAGATGGTAGGACACTAGGAGATGGGAAGGGATAGAGACAGACAGATGGACAGAGAGATGGTAGGACACTAGGAGATGGGAAGGGATAGACAGACAGATGGACAGAGAGATGGTAGGACACTAGGAGATGGGAAGGGATAGAGACAGACAGATGGACAGAGAGATGGTAGGACACTAGGAGATGGGAAGGGATAGACAGACAGATGGACAGAGAGATGGTAGGACACTAGGAGATGGGAAGGGATAGACAGACAGATGGACAGAGAGATGGTAGGACACTAGGAGATGGGAAGGGATAGACAGACAGATGGACAGAGAGATGGTAGGACACTAGGAGATGGGAAGGGATAGACAGACAGATGGACAGAGAGATGGTAGGACACTAGGAGATGGGAAGGGATAGAGACAGACAGATGGACAGAGAGATGGTAGGACACTAGGAGATGGGAAGGGATAGAGACAGACAGATGGACAGAGAGATGGTAGGACACTAGGAGATGGGAAGGGATAGACAGACAGACAGAGAGATGGTAGGACACTAGGAGATGGGAAGGGATAGACAGACAGAGAGATGGTAGGACACTAGGAGATGGGAAGGGATAGAGACAGACAGATGGACAGAGAGATGGTAGGACACTAGGAGATGGGAAGGGATAGAGACAGACAGATGGTACAGAGAGATGGTAGGACACTAGGAGATGGGAAGGGATAGACAGACAGATGGACAGAGAGATGGTAGGACACTAGGAGATGGGAAGGGATAGAGACAGACAGATGGACAGAGAGATGGTAGGACACTAGGAGATGGGAAGGGATAGACAGACAGAGAGATGGTAGGACACTAGGAGATGGGAAGGGATAGAGACAGACAGATGGACAGAGAGATGGTAGGACACTAGGAGATGGGAGGGACAGACAGATGGACAGAGAGATGGTAGGACACTAGGAGATGGGACAGGATAGGACAGAGAGATGGTAGGTAGGACACTAGGAGATGGGAAGGGATAGAGACAGACAGATGACAGAGAGATGGTAGGACACTAGGAGATGGGAAGGGATAGAGACAGACAGATGGACAGAGAGATGGTAGGACACTAGGAGATGGGAAGGGATAGAGACAGACAGATGACAGAGAGATGGTAGGACACTAGGAGATGGGAAGGGATAGAGACAGATGGACAGAGAGATGGTAGGACACTAGGAGATGGGAAGGGATAGAGACAGACAGATGGACAGAGAGATGGTAGGACACTAGGAGATGGGAAGGGATAGACAGATGGACAGAGAGATGGTAGGACACTAGGAGATGGGAAGGGATAGAGACAGACAGATGGACAGAGAGATGGTAGGACACTAGGAGATGGGAAGGGATAGACAGACAGAGAGATGGTAGGACACTAGGAGATGGGAAGGGATAGAGACAGACAGATGGACAGAGAGATGGTAGGTCACTAGGAGATGGGAAGGGATAGAGACAGACAGATGAACAGAGAGATGGTAGGACACTAGGAGATGGGAAGGGATAGAGACAGACAGATGGACAGAGAGATGGTAGGACACTAGGAGATGGGAAGGGATAGACAGACAGACAGACAGAGAGATGGTAGGACACTAGGAGATGGGAAGGGATAGAGGCAGACAGATGGACAGAGAGATGGTAGGTCACTAGGAGATGGGAAGGGATAGAGACAGATGGACAGAGAGATGGTAGGACACTAGGAGATGGGAAGGGATAGAGACAGACAGATGGACAGAGAGATGGTAGGACACTAGGAGATGGGAAGGGATAGACAGACAGATGGACAGAGAGATGGTAGGACACTAGGAGATGGGAAGGGATAGAGACAGACAGATGGACAGAGAGATGGTAGGACACTAGGAGATGGGAAGGGATAGAGACAGACAGATGGACAGAGAGATGGTAGGACACTAGGAGATGGGAAGGGATAGAGACAGACAGATGGACAGAGAGATGGTAGGACACTAGGAGATGGGAAGGGATAGAGACAGACAGATGGACAGAGAGATGGTAGGACACTAGGAGATGGGAAGGGATAGAGACAGACAGAGAGATGGTAGGACACTAGGAGATGGGAAGGGATAGAGACAGACAGATGGACAGAGAGATGGTAGGACACTAGGAGATGGGAAGGGATAGAGACAGACAGTTGGACAGAGAGATGGTAGGACACTAGGAGATGGGAAGGGATAGAGACAGACAGATGGACAGAGAGATGGTAGGACACTAGGAGATGGGAAGGGATAGAGACAGACAGATGGACAGAGAGATGGTAGGACACTAGGAGATGGGAAGGGATAGACAGACAGAGAGATGGTAGGACACTAGGAGATGGGAAGGGATAGAGACAGACAGATGGACAGAGAGATGGTAGGACACTAGGAGATGGGAAGGGATAGACAGACAGAGAGATGGTAGGACACTAGGAGATGGGAAGGGATAGAGACAGACAGATGGACAGAGAGATGGTAGGACACTAGGAGATGGGAAGGGATAGAGACAGACAGATGGACAGAGAGATGGTAGGACACTAGGAGATGGGAAGGGATAGTGACAGACAGGTGGACAGATATTTCTTTTTCCCAATAATATGTTATCATTTCGCTTTGTACTCTATCTTTTGCTATTTTTCTCTTTTTTGTACTACCCCCTAAAGTGCTGCAGAATCTTCAATGTGATTAATTTGACTGCCTAAGGAGAAGAAGAAGTATCATCAGCGAACAGGCGTGCTGTAGATTGGAGACCCTCGGGCAAGTCATTGATATAGGAGGAAAAGGGACGGACCCAACACGGACCCCTGGGGGACTCCTGACTGGACAGGAGTAGGATCCAATTTCACTCCCCCCCCCCCCCACCTGACTGGATCCGATCAGCAAGGAAGTTTTGAATCCACTAGGTAGTCTTCTCTGCGAGTCCGTATTGACTTGCACCTCACAGTACACCCTACATCGACTGTAGTTGTTAGGCTGGGTGGGCTCGCTGGAGGATGGAGAATCTCTTGATGCTGTCTATCTGGACCTGCAGAAGGCGTTCGACACAGTGTCGCATCGTCATCTCCTACATAAGCTGGAATCTTATGGGGTGGGAGGTAGTGGGAGGTAGTCAGAAAGTCAATATAGATGGTTTTAATTCGGATTCAATAAAGGTAACTAGCCGAGTCCCACAGGGGCCCGTTCTGTTTGGGTATTTTATAAATGATTTACCGGAACATGTGGAGTGCAAGGTCAAAATATTTGCAGACAATACAAAGGCAAAATAACAGTGAAGAATCAAAACTAGAAGTACAAAGATGCATTGACAACTTGGTGGCATGGGCGGATACATGAACAGCAAGAAATGTAAAGTTACGCACCTAGGTAAACAAAATCCCATGCATGAATGCTACATAAAGAATAATAAACTGATAAAGGAAGGTAAAGAAAGAAGAACACTGGAAGTTACATCAGTCGAAAAAGATCTAGGGGTATTTGTAGACCCAGGTCTGTCTTTTGACCCTCACATAAATAATACTGTACTAAAAGTCAATCGTATTTCAGGATTACTAGTCAGAACAATCACTAACAAGTCTAAAGATATTATGGTCCCTCTATTAAAATCTCTAGTAAAACCTGTTCTAGAGTATGGAAATCCTGTGTGGTGCCCACACCTAAGAAAGAATATAGATGAAGGGGTCTAAAAAAAGTTCAGAAAGAAAATTCAGGGCACCAACAATATGAGTTATACTATATAGTATAGTATAGTATGGAGTATAGTATAGTTGTGCAGCGTATATAGGCCGCAAGGCCTGTTGCTGATTTTTTGCATCAGGAAACTAACTAGCCTAACTTTGGGCTACAACCTAGCAATCTTTTGATTGCTCTTATTTCTATGACTGTTCACACGGGCGGTCTGCAGCAGACACACTGACTGTGGCACGCAGCGGGTGACTCACGTTGCTACAATCCTCGAGGACCTTATCTATTCTGTCCTTAAAACTGTTTAGTGACCCAGCATTCACAATTATCAGGAAAGACTTACTTACTTAAAACTACCAAGCCTAGAATACAGAACCCCCGTGGGGATACCGGGGGGTCTTTTATATAAATAGTTCCCCCACCTTCTGGAAGTTCTGTGCTTGAAACTTCCTCTAATCTGTCACTCTCTTTGACTCTTCCTTTTCCCTTTCCTTACTGTCATCTACTATCTTTCTGCCTTACCGGTCCATTCTCCTGCCTTTTTTCACGAAACACTTTCAAAAACATTTCCTCCAGCCGAAGTCGGACTTGCTGGACCTAACTGTTTCTTAGTTAGGCGCATAACGGCAGCATGATGTATCTGCACCTAACTAAGATTGACAGGAAACCTGTCTGAGCAATTGAAGAAGAAGAAGAAGAAGAAGAAGAAGAAGAAGAATACAGAAAACTTAGAGGTGATCTTATAGAAGTATACAACATTCTCCATGGGCTTTATGACTATGCTACCACAAAACAATTACTAACTCTATGTGAGGATGAAAGAACCCACGGTCATACTTTTATTGAGTGTTAAACTATTAAAAAAAACTACTAATGTTCACTAAACTTGCACAAACATATTTTACTAACCGTATTACTAACGTGTGGCATAACCTTCCAAACGAAGCAGTAAATGCATCGTCACTAAATCATAGTAAATGCATTCAAGCACTCATTAGATCGATATTTTCAGAATATTGTGTATATATATTCAGTAACTTAAACCAAAAAAATGATTTAATAGACAAACTAAAGCATGACTGCCTAAGTTACTGTAAGGAAAGCCCATCCTTCCTTCATATAAGGAAGGCCCATCCTGCAGCACCATCAACATCACGGAGGAAGGCGTGAGAAAACTGCTGAAGGAACTAGACCCAGCAAAAGCGCCAGGCCCTGATGGCATCAGCCCAAGAATACTCTGTGACCTGGCTGACGAACTTGCTCCAGCCTTTACACTGCTCTACAGGTCCTCTCTTTCCTCTGGCATCGTACCACAAGACTGGAGGACCGCTCATGTCACCCTGTCTTCAAGAAAGGCGAGAAGTACAGGCTGGAGAATTATCGTCCGATCTCGCTCACCAGCATCCCATGTAAAGTTATGGAGCACATCCTGGTGAGCACCATGCTGGGCTTCGCTGAAGAGAACGTCATCTGCCAGGAGCAACACGGCTTCCGAAGAGGACGGTCATGTAAGAGCCAGCTCCTTGGACTAGTGGATTAACTCACTGATGACCTGGAGAAGGGTAAACAATCTGACGCTCTTGTCATGGACTTCTCCAAGGCCTTCGATAAGGTGTGTGTCCCATTCTCTGCTGGTCCACAAGTCCACAGGTCAGGTCAACAGATAGGTCCAAAACTTCCTGGCAGACCGCAGACAGGCTGTTGTAGTGGAGGGTGCTAGGTCAGAATTCGTGGCAGTTGAGTCGGGTGACCCCCAAGGTTCCGTCCTCGGTCCCACCTTATTCCTGCTATACATCAACGATCTCCCCCAAGGTCTCACAGAAACAACCCGCCTGTTTGCCAACCATACTTTGTGCCACAAGAACGTCGCCACCCTCTCTGATCAACAGGCTCTCCAGCACGACCTCGACAGGCGTACCAACTGCCAGCATGCAGGACTGTACCGTCAGCAGTCCTTCTTCCCTTGGACCATTGCTGAGTGGAACCTGCTCCCGTCTGTGGCAATGTCATCAGCCATAGTGGGAGCCTTCAAAAGCCAGATCTAACCCCCCCCCCCCCCCCCAGTCCCTTCTTCTTCCTCATCTCCTTACCTCTCCCCCCTCCACCCTCATCCACGACTCCCTCTCTACCCCTCATACCAAGCCAAGACTTTAAGGACTGAGAATGCATAATCCAAAGGAACAGAAGATGCCTTTTTCCAAAGTAAGGAACAGGGGGGAAGATCGCAGAAACCTTCAGTGCAAGGAACATTGGGGAAGAAAAAGGGGAGGTAGTGTTGAGGACTGAAAGGGATGCATTGATCAGTGCAAGGAACAGGGGGGAAGACAAAAGGGGAGGTATGTAGTCTGGTTCAAAGGGGAGGTAGTGTTCAGGACTGAAAGGAATGCATTGATCAGTGCAAGGAACAGGGGGGAAGATGTAGTCTGGTTCAAAGGGGAGGTAGTGTTGAGGACTGAAAGGGATGCATTGATCAGTGCAAGGAACAGGGGGGAAGACAAGGGGGAGGATGTAGTCTGAAAGGGATGCATTGATCAGTGCAAGGAACAGGGGGGAAGATGGTTCAAAGGGGAGGTAGTGTTGAGGACTGAAAGGGATGCATTGATCAGTGCAAGGAACAGGGGGGAAGACAAAGGGGAGGATGTAGTCTGGTTCAAAGGGGAGGTAGTGTTGAGGACTGAAAGGGATGCATTGATCAGTGCAAGGAACAGGGGGGAAGATGTAGTCTGGTTCAAAGGAGGTAGTCTGGTTCAAAGGGGAGGTAGTGATTGAGGACTGAAAGGGATGCATTGATCAGTGCAAGGAACATTGGGGCAAGGAACAGGGGGGAAGATGTAGTCTGGTTCAAAGGGGAGGTAGTGTTGAGGACTGAAAGGGATGCATTGATCAGTGCAAGGAACAGGGGGGAAGATGTAGTCTGGTTCAAAGGGGGTAGTGAGGACTGAAAGGGATGCAGTCTGGTTCAAAGGGGAGGTAGTGTTGAGGACTGAAAGGGATGCATTGATCAGTGCAAGGAACAGGGGGGAAGACAAAGGGGAGGAAGGAACAGGGGGGAAGATGTAGTCTGGTTCAAAGGGGAGGTAGTGTTGAGGACTGAAAGGGATGCATTGATCAGTGCAAGGAACAGGGGGGAAGATGTAGTCTGGTTCAAAGGGGAGGTAGTGTTGAGGACTGAAAGGGATGCATTGATCAGTGCAAGGAACAGAAGATGTAGTCTGGTTCAAAGGGAGGTAGTGTTGAGGACTGAAAGGGATGCATTGATCAGTGCAAGGAACAGGGGGGAAGATGTAGTCTGGTTCAAAGGGGAGGTAGTGTTGAGGACTGAAAGGGATGCATTGATCAGTGCAAGGAACAGGGGGGAAGATGTAGTCTGGTTCAAAGGGGAGGTAGTGTTGAGGACTGAAAGGGATGCATTGATCAGTGCAAGGAACAGGGGGGAAGATGTAGTCTGGTTCAAAGGGGAGGTAGTTTTGAGGACTGAAAGGGATGCATTGATCAGTGCAAGGAACAGGGGGGAAGATGTAGTCTGGTTCAAAGGGGAGGTAGTGTAGTCTGGTTCAAAGTGGGAGGGGAGTTTTGAGGACTGAAAGGGATGCATTGATCAGTGCAAGGAACAGGGGGGAAGATGTAGTCTGGTTCAAAGGGGAGGTAGTGTTGAGGACTGAAAGGGATGCATTGATCAGTGCAAGGAACAGGGGGGAAGATGTAGTCTGGTTCAAAGGGGAGGTAGTGTTGAGGACTGAAAGGGATGCATTGATCAGTGCAAGGAACAAAGGGGAAGAAAAGGGGGAAGGTCCCAAAGCTCAGCAAAGCGTTGAGCAGGGATCTGATCTGTGACTTTCTGGATTGTCAACTGACAATGGAAACCTTGTACATAATGCAAATAAGTTTGATTAAATTTCTTGTGATTCTATGCCTAATGCTAATTTTGTTGATGAGGTATATGGTAAGACTTCTTCATATTCTACATTTCATTCGTCTTCATCTCATTCGAAAAAATATATTAAGTGTTTTAGTACAAATGTTGATACTTTGACAAATAAGTTAACTGAACTGGAAATGATAGTTGATCTGTACGACATTGACATTATTGCTTTAACTGAGGCATTGCCAAAAAACAATTCATCTGACATTGATACGTTTGTTTTGGAGGGTTATAGTAGCTTCACGGTTAACAAGGGTAGAGGCGTGTGTTTCTTTGTGAAAGATGGATGGGACGTTGTTCGCTTAATTGACTTTGAAGACATTTTTCAGCCTAGTATTATATGCAAAGTAATCCCCAAAGGAAGCGATGATTGCTTTATCATGGGTGTACTTTATAGGTCACCAAACTCTTCATCAGATGATAACACCAAGGTACTTGACTTCATAAATAAGCTTTACAGAAATGGCTTTAAGAAAAAAATAATTATAACAGGTGATTTTAATTACCCAGATATTAATTGGAAGGAGGAATTGTGTCACAAAAATGATGATCATCCAGCAAAATTGTTTTTAGAAACTGTGCAACATTTTTTATTTCAGCTAGTGACAGAACCCACACACTACAGAGCACTGCAACAACCAAACATTCTTGACCTTATCTTATGCAACTCTGATGATTTTGTTACAAACCTAGAATACTGGCCTCCATTAGGTCAAACTCATCATCCTATTCTGTTTTTTTAGCTTGAAAGTTTGAGGAGCCAGCCTTCTGTTGATTTTTCAGTTAAATTTTAAGTTTCAAAGGGAGACTACGACTCGAGTACGAGGGAATGAGGAAATATATGCAAGAAATTGATTGGTCTGCTGTATTGACAGAGGATAGTACTGTTGATGACTGCTGGACAAATATTAAGGATACTACACACCAACTGACCAAGCCATGACTAATTTTGTACCTAAAGTGAAATATTCTTCTAACAATAAACCAAGAAGAGACCCAATCCCACAAACACTCCTAGATAAAATACGTCTTAAGCGTAGAGCTTTTAAGATAAAAAATACCCAACCAAGACTAACCATGATGCATATGCTAAGGCTCGTAACCAAGTTAAATGGGAAGTAAGAAAGGCTGCTAAAGCTAAGGAACTGAAACTAGCTCAAGAGGCTAAAACTAACCCCAAAGGATTCTTTAAATATGTATCTACAAAGACCAAACCCAAGGAGTCGGTTGCTAATTTATTGAAAGAAGATGGCTCGTTGACTGAAAATGATAAAGAAAAGGCTGAGGAATTGAATACCTTTTTTTCTAGCGTCTTTACTCTACAATCTGACTCCGAAATCCCAAATTGTAACTGCAAATATACCTTAAATGTGTCTGAGGTTAACATATCTGTGGAACAGATGCAGAAGGCTTTGGCTTCGTTAAAGATTTCTAAATCTCCTGGACCTGATGAGATTCATCCCTTGGTTCTGAAAGAACTTTCAAATGAACTTCCCCCTCAAGTTTTGATTTAATAAAACTGTAAATCAGGGTGTGTTACCATGTGATTGGAAAGAGGCTGAAGTGCGTCCTGTTTTCAAAAAAGGGGTTAAAAGCTGTGCAGGAAATGATCGGCCTGTCAGTCTCACGTCGGTAGTGTGTAAAGTATTTGAAGGGTTTATTTGTGATGTCTTACGTAGTCATTTAACAGATAATAATCTTCTCTCTGAAGACCAATTTGGTTTTTGTAAAGGTCGGTCATGTGTGACTCAACTATTGTCAACTATCTATGACTGGATGTACTATTTGGATAATGGTAAACCCATCCCTGATGCTGTATACCTTGATCTGAGAAAGGCCTTTGATACGGTGCCACACAAAAGATTAATAAATAAACTAAAAGGTTATGGTGTTCAAGGGAAGTTGCTTAGTTGGATTGAGGACTTTTTAAATCAAAGAACACAGTATGTTAATGTTAATGGTTCAGTATCACCTAGAATACGTGTTACTAGTGGTGTCCCCCAGGGGAGCGTATTGGGACCGATCCTTTTTATATACTATGTTAATGACATGCCTGACCTAGTGGACTGTAAAATAAAAATGTTTGCAGATGATACCAAAGCATATTCAACAATAGAGTCAACTCAAGACAGAGACAATTTACAATCATGCATCCACAAATTAGTTGAATGGACAGACACTTGGCTTTTAAAATTTAACGCAGAAAAGTGCAAAGTAATGCACTGTGGTAGAAACAATCCCAATTACAACTACTTTGAGTGATGGTAAGGTGCTTTGTAAACTTGAAACCACTACAGCTGAAAAAGATCTGGGAATCATTGTTGATCCAAATTTATCTTAGTTTCAATGAACATATAAATAATATTATTAAGAAAGCTAATCATATGGCAGGTCTGGTAATGAGAACAATAACCTACAAAACCAAAGATATAATGGTTCCCTTATTTAATTCTCTTATTCATTATTGAGTTATTCGTTCTGTTTTAGAATGGTAACTCAGTTTGGAGTCCTTATCTTAGAAAACATAAATTTGATTGAAGGTGTGCAAAGAAGGTTTACAAGATGTATAATTGGTACCCATGACCTTAATTATGAAGAATGCCTAAAATGGCTAAATCTACCAAGCTTGGAATATAGAAGGGTGCGAGGAGACATGATAGAGGTTTATAAAAATTTTGCATGGTTTGTATGATTCCTCAACTACTGCACCTCTTTTCCACTTCTCTAGTCATAATACTACTCAGGGACACAATTTTAAACTAACCAAAATACTAACCAACACCAGACAGTTTCATTCATTCTTTACTACTAATAGTAATAGAATAACAAATTTATGGAACAATTTATCATTTGATACCGTCAATGCACCTTCAGACAAGTTCAGTAAATGTATTTAAAAATCGTATTGTCAATTGCTGGTACCCACGTGTCGTCATATCCGGCCACAAGGAGCGCCATATTATGGGAGACCGCCATCTTAGTCCTTACCTTTTTTTTAAAAATGCCAGATCGATTTGGCTGTTCCAATTCGAAACTTATCTAAACTGTATTTATAACATCTGGATGTTTTCTTTACACATTTAGATAACATTTTCACTTTGTTTACACACAAATAAGGACTAAGATGGCGACACTTCCGTTGGAATGGTCGAGATGCGCACGCAGGTGGGTTGGAGCCATACTATTGACAAAGAATTATCAAAATATACTTTTTCTACCAATTTGGACGTATATGAAAAACAAAGCTAAGTGTTAGTATGCACTGAAGCCAAAAATAAATCCATGGGCAAATTAAAAATATTCAAAAAACAATTGATAGTTGATTCAAAAATCACCACTAATTAGGGCAAAAGGCTTAGTTATAGCCTTTATGTGATGTGATGTGATGTGAAGAAGTCGATCGGTAATGCTGATACAAAAAAACAATAACAAAAAGAACCAATCTAGAGGGCAAAAGGCCGAAAAGCGCCTATAGTACCATAATATGATATACTAGTAATATGGTTTGCCAGTTGAGGGGAGTCTCAGAATGACTCAATGGTGATTGTCAATGAGTGAATGAGGAAGTCGAAGTGACAGTTCAGTCGGGTGTGCCTAATATACGAAAACGGGCGAAAACAAGCGAAAACGGGCGAAAACAGAAGCGAAAGTGCATTTTTGATCGTAAACAAGAACAAAAAATGTTAAATTTGTCTAAACCCTACCAAATTTTGCATAGATTTTATCTTTAATCGACTGTTGATCCATATTTAGATGTAATTTCCTATCTGCATTTTTTTTTAATAAACCAGCTTCCGCTAGCCATTACTTCCCGTAACAGTATACGCAAATCTAGATGCAAAGATATGTGATACAGATCAATCCCACTCAATTTGAAGAGACAATTGAACTTACTAAAGAAGATGAGGAGGGGTTTGAAAGCTGTTCACACCTGTTCTTTTGTTGTCGTCTGTCTAGCACGCCATGTTGGGTGACTCTGACCTACATTGACAAAGGGCGCTACAGAGTCATGTCCCTTTCTGGTTCTGGTTCGGGTGACAGGAATACGGCCGAATCTCCCATGCAGCCTACAGCCTAAAAAATATGGCTGACTAAATAATAATAATAATAATAAATAACATTTATAGAGCGCCCTTTCTCTCTTGAGCTCACGGCGCTTCACAATTGTTTAAATAAATACATAAATCATAAATAAGCTACTACAATATCAACTATCACAAACATTCACACAGCCACAACACGCAACGCACGCACACGCCCACACCCACACACGCACGCACACCCACCTACCCACAATGTGGGGGACATCATTTTAAAGCAGGAAACAGGACAGGGAAGAAATCAGAGGTATTGCCGGAAGAGGTGAGTTTTAAGAGCGGTTTTGAAAGACTGGAAAGATTTAGCAGAACGAAGTTCATATGGTAGGGTGTTCCAGACAGAAGGGGCGCTGAAAGAAAATGAACGTTCACCATTTGTCTTAGTGTTAGTACGAGGAATAGAAAGGATAAGTTTGTCAGAAGAGGAACGGAGAGACCTGGAGGGTGAGTACAGGCGAACGAGATCAGAGAGGTAGGCAGGACTAGATGAATGGACAGCATTGAAACAGAGGCAAGCAATTTTATACTTTATTCTTGCCTCGACTGGAAGCCAGTGTAAGGTCTTGAGGTGGGGTTTGCAGCCTTCAGCCGATAAATGACATTGCAGCCTATAAGACCGAATCCACAGTGCAGCCTATGACCGAATCCACACTGCAGCCTATGACCGAATCCACAGTGCAGCCTATGACCGAATCCACACTGCAGCCTATGACCGAATCCACATTGCAGCCTATGACCGAATCCACAGTGCAGCCTATGACCGAATCCACAGTGCAGCCTTGGCCGAAAGTACATTGTAGCCTTCGACCGAAAAATGACATTGCAGCCTAGGGCCGAAAATCGCTATGTCTATACACCGAAAAATACCGAAAAATGAATGCAGAATGGTCGGAAAATGCCGAAAAAACGAATGCAGAATGGTCAAACCATACCGAATGGTGAAGGCGGAATGATTAAAATGCCGAATGGTAGGGCAAAATTATGAAAACATTCTACAGAAAACCCCAAAATTTACAACAATGGAAAGTGAAATTGCTGAATAGCAAAATGATTAACACGGCCCCGATGACACATTTCTGTAGTTCGGTTATCCCACACACTAGAATATAAATCACGTCATACCGCGTCATACCGACGTGTTTACAAACAAATGACTATGCAGCCTAGGGCTGAATCTACAATGCAGCCTATGACCGATTCTACAGTGCAGCCCACTGCCGAATGTAAAATGCAGCCTAGGGCCGAAAAATGACATTGCAGCCTATAGGGCCGAAAATCACATTGCAGCCTAGGGCCGAAAAATGACATTGCAGCCTACAGCCGAATTTATGCAATAATATCAAAAATTATCTAGTGTGTGCGCATATTCACTGTGAGTGAGTGTGTGTGCGTGTGCCGTGTGCGTGCATGCGTGCTTGTGTGTGTATGTGTGTTTGAATTCATTAATGTTAGGTGCATTAATGTTAATTGGTAGAGTCATTCCACATATGAACAACACGGTTATTAAAACTTACCATCACTATTTCTTGTTTTGTCTACTGTACATTTTTATGAAAAAGTCATTGGAATTTATATCATCAAGATTATGCACAATTTTATATGCTTGAATAAGATCCCCTCTAAGCCTTCTTCCTTTTAAAGATGGTAATTTTAGAAAACTTAAACGTTCCTCGTAAGACATATTTTTACATGCTTTAACTAATTTTGTGGCTCTTCTCTGAACTTTTTCAATTACTATTGATTGTCCTTTTAGGTTAGGATGCCATATACAGTTGCCATATTCTAAGTGAATCCTGGTAGCCTACTAGAGTCTATGTGTCGAAGGAGCCTACGAAGGCTATGTACTCGACGGAACTGGGAGAGCGCACTGAGAATTCAAATATAAAATCCTTTCTTTTTTTTTAAGTAAAGGAAAAGGTCTTTGTTTTACTGTCTGGTGGTGTTGACAGCTTTCTAAGAGTTGACCATAGGCCTTTTCGCAGTATCCGGGCTGGACCAATCCGGCTAGCGTAGCGCTCACCGGGGACGAACCCCGACCGGCACAGCTCCTGCCCTTCATTTACCACTACTTTGACCTATGGCCCCTAATTCCCTATTTTAATCTTTAGCTGGAGCAGGCCCCGAAGGTGTACCGCCTGGCGCTGATAGTGCTGCGCTGGCAGGGCCTGCTGCGATGGCTTCGTCGGTCAGTGGATTCCACTCCATCACTGTTCTTACAAAGAAGGAGTTGCCGTACTGAGCTGTGCTGCTTGGTGGAACTATGAAGCCTCTTGAATTTTGCATGGCTTGTCTCTGAACAATGTTGTCTGTTGTGCAGTCAGCGTATCTTGTGGGCCTGATCCTACGACGATTTGTGTTGACTTGTAAAGCAGGGATCTTCTTCTTCTTCTCTTCAGGGCCCACGGTCAGTATGTTGACCATTCTGGCCCCTTTGGGGGGAAAAAAGACTGAAAAATGGGGGGCCGGTCTGTTCTTTACTGAGAGCATGCCTGCTTAACTAATATTGAAGGGACAGAGGGTGGAAGGATCGAAGCTGAAGGGGAGGGAGGGTGGAGGGTTATTGTTGGTCGAGTCCTGCACCACTGACGCACAGGGGGCGTCAGCAGTGAAGGTGTCGAGGGTGTCCTGCCGCAGGTCGTTCCACTCCCTGATGGTCCTTGGAAGAAAATAATTTGACCGATATTTAGTGCGGCTCTGGGTTGTGACGTAAGTGTCCCGCGCGACCCGCTTTCTTTATTTCTTATCTACACCCCTCCCCTTCTCCCCTCCCCTCCCCCCCCCCACCCTCTCTCCTTTTCATTTCTCGACCAACCGCCACGTTAATTGCCCGGCTGCTTCAAACGAATGCTGATTAACGCAGTTATCTCTTTGAACCCCGATCTACTTACCCATCACAAGAAAGTGACAACCACGGTCGGGCCCCCTTTGAAACCCTTCCTTTCCGAGCACGAGAAGGATTTGAATGTCGGCACTTGATAAGGATGTAACTGGCGCGTGATTGTTCGGTACTAGTATGCATAAAATTATAGCATCATCTTGTGACGTGTCAATTGCTATAAACCAATGACAGGCTTTCATTGTTTGAAAGTGAAGGCTATAATTGGAGTAGTGAGAAAAAGTTTTCACACAAGACGCTGAAACGTAGCTAGAGCAACACTCACAACCAGTCATAATAAGCCCACTAGTAAGTATTATTGATGGCTGGTGATTGAGATCTGTTTTTGTTTGATCCTATTTTTGATCTAGATCCTATGTTCAATGATGAATAAAGAGTAGATAGATATGTTATAGAAAAAGAAGTGGTAAACATTCTATTCTAATTATGTGCACTGATTATTTGTGTGTGTGTTTTTGACTTTAACACTTTTGTTACCAGAACCGGAGTTTATGCCTACTTACCCTTTTGTCTATTTTTAGTAGGAAAACCTATGGGCCGCAATCTTGCACTTTATGATACCATTCCTTTCCAGGTGTTGGATGGGGAGTGATGTTGTCTTGATCACCTTTTATTTTTTACTGATCTCAGTTTGTTAACTGAAATTCAGTTTATTTATTAACTAGTGCTATTGTACAAGGGAAGCCTTCTAGCCGGTTGGGATTCACTAATTCCCTGCCGACTGAAGCCCCTTGTCTCTAAGCCATAGAGATCTACATCCACCTTCTCCTGTGATTATCAGCAGGGCATCGTGGGCCGGACGATTATCCCGGACTCACAAGCACCAAGACGGGACCGCCGCCAAGACGACCCGCACCCAGAATCCGCGAGGAGACCACGCTTGAACCGTGCCATCCCGCGAAGCCGTAACCGGACGCGACTGGGAGCTACTCTCATCTGACGAGCAAGCCCAGCCAACCCAGCACTCGCCGATCACTACGGAGGAACTTGAAACAGCTAAGTCCAGCGGACCGCGCCAATCATTTGAACTTTCCTCCGGACACTGAAAATAAGTGACCCTTCCTGCTTGGGGCTAACCTTCTAGAAAGACAAAAGTCTTATAAATCCTTTCGGATTCCACTGTTTTTTATTCATATTTTGTTTTGGCGCCATTGAGCTGCTTTATTATTATTGTTGCATAATCTTATGCAGATTTTGTGAGTAAATAAAATACAAGTGTCAAATAATCCTGAACCCTTTGGTCAGACTGATGAAAGTGGGAGTCTTGTAATTTTATGTAAAACCCTACTTCTCTCTGTCTGCCATTTAGAGCAATTCAACCACTTGTATTTCTTACAACCATACGAGCCAGAACCCGGGCACAAATATAAATTTATTAGATGAAAAGGGGCCGGGAAAGTAGCTCATCTCCCATACCCTAGAGAAGTGGGTTAAAGGCAAATTTTCTACTTGAAAATTTAACACACTAAAAGTCTTCCCTAGGGACTTAGCCTTTTAACCCATTACCTCGTCACATGGGTTGAATGTTAATGCAGTCAACACAGTCCACAAGGCTGTAGCACTATGATCCACTGGGTTGAATGGTTTAATGCAGTCAACACAGTCCCCAAGGCTGTAGCACTATGATCCACTGGGTTGAATGGTTTAATGCAGTCAACACAGTCCCCAAGGCTGTAGCACAATACTATGATCCATTGGGTTGAATGGTTTGATATAGACAACACAGTCCACAAGGCTGTAGCACAATACTATGATCCACTGGGTTGAATGGTTTAATACAGTCAACTCAGTCCCCAAGGCTGTAGCACTATACTATGATCCATTGAGTTGAATGGTTTAATACAGTCAACTCAGTCCCCAAGGCTGTAGCACTATACTATGATCCACTGGGTTGAATGGTTTGATACAGTCAACACAGTCCCCAAGGCTGTAGCACTATACTATACTCCACTGGGTTGAATGGATTAATACAGTCAACTCAGTCCCCAAGGCTGTAGCACTATGATCCACTGGGTTGAATGGTTTGATACAGTCAACACAGTCCCCAAGGCTGTAGCACTATACTATACTCCACTGGGTTGAATGGATTAATACAGTCAACACAGTCCCCAAGGCTGTAGCACTATGATCCACTGGGTTGAACGGTTCGAATACAGTCACCAAGGCTGTAGCACAATACTATGATCCATTGGGTTGAATGGTTTGATATAGACAACACAGTCCACAAGGCTGTAGCACAATACTATGATCCACTGGGTTGAATGGTTTGATACAGTCAACACAGTCCACAAGGCTGTAGCACAATACTATGATCCACTGGGTTGAATGGTTTAATGCAGTCAACACAGTCCACAAGGCTGTAGCACTATGATCCACTGGGTTGAATGGTTTGATACAGTCAAAACAGTCCCCAAGGCTGTAGCACTATACTATGATCCATTGGGTTGAATGGTTTAATACAGTCAACACAGTCCCCAAGGCTGTAGCACTATGATCCACTGGGTTGAATGGTTTGATACAGTCAACACAGTCCCCAAGGCTGTAGCACAATACTATGATCCATTGGGTTGAATGGTTTGATACAAACAACACAGTCCACAAGGCTGTAGCACTATACTATGATCCATTGAGTTGAATGGTTTAATACAGTCAACACAGTCCCCAAGGCTGTAGCACTATACTATGATCCATTGGGTTGAATGGTTTAATACAGTCAACACAGTCCCCAAGGCTGTAGCACTATGATCCACTGGGTTGAATGGTTTGATACAAACAACACAGTCCACAAGGCTGTAGCACTATACTATGATCCATTGGGTTGAATGGTTTGATACAGTCAACACAGTCCCCAAGGCTGTAGCACAATACTATGATCCACTGGGTTGAATGGTTTGATACAAACAACACAGTCCCCAAGGCTGTAGCACTATACTATGATCCATTGGGTTGAATGGTTTGATACAGGACAACACAATCCCCTAGGCTGTAGCACTATACTGAGGAATTTTTTTTTTTAAGCAATAAATATTTTACATTTGTCTAAGATCACTGTAAGGTGGATAAACGTTAAATTAAAGAACGAGCACGCACGCACGCACGCACGCACGCACGCACGCACGCACGCATCGCACGCACGCACGCACGCACGCACGCACGCACGCACGCCCGCACGCACGCACGCACGCACCGCAGCACGCACGCACGCATCGCACGCACGCACGCACGCCCGCCACGCACGCACGCACGCACGCACGCAGCACGCACGCACGCACGCACGCACGCACGCACGCCGCACGCACGCACGCACGCACGCCCGCACGCACGCACGTCACGCACGCACGCACGCACGCACGCACGCACGCACGCACGCACGCACGCACTGCTACGCACGCACGCACGCACGCACGCACGCACGCACGCACGGCCAGCACGCACGCACGCACGCACGCACGCACGCACGCACGCACGCAAGCACGCACGCACGCACGCACGCACGCACGCACGCACGCAACGCCACGCACGCACGCACGCACGCACGCACGCACGCACGCACGCACGAGCACGCACGCACACACACACAAACAAACAAACACGCACGCACGCACGCACGCACGCACCACGCACGCACGCACGCACGCACGCACGCACGCACGCATGCACGCACGCCGCACGCACGCACAGCACGCACGCAACGCACGCACATATGGTGGACGAAAACGAA